>JAJUPC010000515.1:0-243802 GCA_023614405.1 Avena insularis | reverse complement strand
ATCAACAAGATCTCTTCATCCAACCATCCAAAAGTCATTAATCTTTGGAGGAGAATCGAGGAGGAGGCCTTGATCTTTGCTTAACCAGAGATCTTCCATTTCCCCCTCTCATTCACTTGAGGGACCCCATGCTTTAGTGTTTCTTTGGAAACCCTAACTTTTGATTTTTAGTTCTTACAAGCTTGTGTTTGATTGTTTTGACAGCTTGCTTTGTATTTGGGAAGACCTCCAATTAAGTTGTGGATGTGTGCGAACTGCGTTGTAAAGGTGTAAACTTCCACCTCGAAGAGTTTCCTATAGTAGAAAGAATTGAATCAGACCCCTTAGGGTGAGTTCATCGAAGGTACTAAGGAGGCCTCTACCGTGGCGTTAGTGGTTTGAAACCACCCCTCTCAAACTTATAGAGCGTACTTCCCTCAAAAGGAATGAACTCGGGGAAGCAAATCCTTGTGTCTCGGCGCTCCACTTTAGTTACTTCTATCCTCTACACTTCTTTACTTTATCTAGTTCTTGTAGTACTTGTGCTAGGTTGACTTAGGTAAATTCACCTTAGTTGCATAATCTAGAGAATTTACCTTTTGTATCAAACCCTAAATTGAAAAGGTAAAATTTGGAGTAGCACC
Source organism: Avena insularis (assembly GCA_023614405.1). NCBI lineage: Eukaryota > Viridiplantae > Streptophyta > Magnoliopsida > Poales > Poaceae > Avena > Avena insularis. Next base: position 243,179 of record JAJUPC010000515.1, on the reverse strand, counting down.
TATTCACCTCTAGGTGCCCTCTGATCCTTTCAATTTAGTATCGACTTTCAGCTCTTTATTTGGGCTTAACACTTCTAAAGTTATGGGCAACGAGAGGAGGGAGAAAGTGAGGCTATCCATTGGTGACCATGGTAGATCTCAGAAGTTGAAACAAGCTTGAGAATACGCAGCAGGCAGCGAAATCAACAGGTTAGTCGGCTTCGTTGAAGCAACTTGTTAAGAGACAAAAACCTCCTCCTCCCTCTCAAGAGGAAGCTTACCACTAACCCAAAGCTAATGCTCTGGCTAAGCCTTTGTAGGAAGTGGCCAGAGGATGAACATAATTCCACTAACTCCCACCACCAAAAAGGTGATGGGAAGGAAGAGCACCATGCGGTTCCCGGATGGTACTCTCGACCACTCCTATCCCTCACCCACATATAAATAATAGAAACCCAACCCACTAAGTTAGCTACACATACTTTTTGCTCAATGGCAAGTTTTAATGAAATCTCATGTGCAAAGCTCTTGCATTGATTTATGGAATATTATTGAAGAAGGACACAAATTGAGGGATCGACCAACGGCTAGAAGAGAAGTGGTCAGCCAACTCAATGCTCTGCCTTTCATGATCCAACTTGGAGGTGGGGCCAAGGTTTCCCCATTGAGCACTGTACCGCCAAGGAAGCTTGGGATTCTCTCATTGACTTGTTTATTGGCAATGAGGTATCGAGAAAAAATAGATATGATGCCTTAAGCAATGAGGCCAAAGGTTTCTTCATGTGAAGGATGAGTATGAGGATCATTGAAGAGCATGTATGATGAAGACTCAAATCCACAGCCATAGCCTTCAGGAATGACCAGGTGCCTCTCACGTGATGATGCTTTGGAGTCAAGAGGAAGTATGTGAGTGCACTTTCAACTGCACTTTCTAGCCTACTTACTTGAAGAGTCTCCAAGGAAGACCGCAACTACTGCATCTCATGACCTCCAATGAAGTGATGCAAGAGATGGCATGCCTTCAAGGTTGCTTTGCTGCCAAGAATGCCAAAAGCGCCCGTTATTTCGGTGCCATTGGAATGAGTAGTGGTGTCAATCTTGCCTATGAAGTCAGGGTTGTGGAGTATGATGAAGATGAAGGAAGTGATGAGGGACTTTCAATGAGCCACCGAAGATGTCAAGGTTGCTCATAACTGGTGAATACATGGCCCTTCTATGCAAGCTTAACTTTTGGAAGATCTCGCCATAGAGCCAAGATGGAAATGCAACGAAGAAGCAATCCCAATGGGAGAAGAGATAATGGGTCCAAGTTGAGAACTTGTTTCAATTGTGGTGAATGCTTTATCACTTAGATTGCAGCTTCATCCCTATGAGAAAAGAGAAGATCATGGGGAGTAAACTTGTGTTGAAGAAGACCTCCAAAGCTCCTACAAAAGAAACCCTTCATCAAAAAAGAACTCAACCAACAAGAATCTAGGAGAAATTGTCTTGATCACACATGAAGAGTTCTCACTCACTCCGAATGATGATGAAGATCCCGAAAGAAGAAGAGGATACATCAAGTGAATTATTAATTGGCTCTTTCCACTACCTGCCACCCCTTCATTCTCACTCTTGATTCTCCAAATGAAAATATCTCCAACAAGAATTTATCACTTGCCTTATAGCGAAAGGAATGGAGAGTATTATCATCATTCCAGCCATACTCCACCTCCTTAATCAATGATGATTTTGATGATGAGTTGTCTCTTGAGGTCAAAAAGGAATTAGTTGCTTTTGATGTGTTCATGAAAAAACTTGCAAGGGAACCTGAGAAACATGTTGTGGACCTCTTAAATCCAACTTGCACACACACAAGAACTTTCTAGATGAGAGATGTCAATTAGGAAGAGCACATGATTGAGGTAGAAGCTATAAATAATGCTCTAGAAGAAGAACAAGAAACTAGAATATCTCCTCGAAACTAAACTAGAGGTCTTGATGAAGCAAATGATCTCATTATTAATAAACTCACATCCAAGGAACGTGATCATGCCATTGCTAAATATAAAAGGCTAAAAAGGACAAAGATTGAGTTTGATGTTGTTCATGAAAAGACTTGCGAGAGGACTTTAGGCGGGACACTTTCGACCCACGGCCCACAAGGACTTGAAAAGTGAACTCTTGTCACTCACAAAGTCTCGTGAAAAGATTCCAAACTCAATTGATCCAACACCTCCCTCACCTAGTATGTTCATTCCTTCTAGTTGTACAAATACACTTGAAAAGAACATGCTTGGTTGAAGGGGAGCTAGCTAAGACATCCTTTCCCCAAAGGAAACAAGTCTATTGATGATGACCTCTTAGAGCAAGCAAAGGTCAAACTGGTGAAAAAGGGGGCATTGGCTTTATCTCTAAAGCCATAGAAGAAAAGGAACAACAAAGAAGAAGAAGAAAGAAAGGCCAGAGCCCTCTCAAGAAAAGAACAAAGGTCATTGTGAGGAAGTAAGACCACAAAGTGGCGAAACTATGTCTTTGATGATGATTTTACCGGTAGTGGTCTAACCCTCACTATGTTTTAATGCATGATTATTAACTGGTGATGTGTATGCACAATATGTTTAGCCCATTTGATGGATTTATATTGCATGAAGTGCAATTTGGGTTCCCAAGACCCATGTTTCTAGCAAAAAGAGGACCCATTGAAAAATGGGTACCTTAAAAAAACTAGTTTTGATTCCTTGTAGACCTATGCTTGGGAGGGCCAAAATGGGTGCTTGATAGTGGATGCACAAGTCATATGACCGGAGGCTTACGTCTTATGTCATCAAAGAGAGTTGAAGGACCAAATGTTGATCAAATATCTGTGATGTATCTTGAAACCGTAAAAGTCTAAGGTAATGGGTTCGGCAACAAAGTTGTGTTTGTTGCACACGCGATATCACTCTCGTGGACCGTCCATGCTTATTTGAGACCCTTGGCTATAATTTACTTACTTTTAGTCCGTGCTCTTGGAAAGATGATAGGCTTTGCCGTCTTTATTGATAATGATGAATTGTGATTCTCATGTGGAGCAAGTCTCTAAAGGTAAACTTTAGAATTTGGAGTAAATGTCGAGAATGACTTGTATGTGGTGGACTTCTCGGAAAACCACTTTCCAAGTCCGATGTGCTACTATTAGGCAAGGCCGATCAATGGGTTGGCTGTGGCATCACCGTCTAGCCCATGTCAACATGAGAACTTTGCAAATCCTCCACAAGGATGGTCATATTTTTGGACTAAAAGAAAATGTTTGCTTTGCCAAAGATCGTGTTTGCGAGGGCATGCGTTGAAGGAAAGATGCATGATTCTCCCACAAGCCAAAGAACCCACATCAAGTCCAAGAGGATCTTGGAGCTTTAACTCACCATGTGGATCTCTTTGGTCCTCCATCTCATACAAGTCTTGGTGGGAAAGAAATATTGCTTTGTGATTGTTGATGACTACTCAAGATACACTTGGGTATATTTCTTCAAGCTGAAAGAGTGAGACACAAGATAACTTCATTGACTTCATCAACATGGCTCAACATCAACACAATGTCGAGTTTGACAATAAGAAGTGACAATGGTACCCGATTTCCAAGAACTACACATTGAATGGATTTCTTGAGTGATGAGATATAAAACATCAATATTCCCTTGCATATACCCCTCAGCAAAATGGTGTAGCTGAGAGGAAGAAACAGGACTCTTATTGATATGGCAAGGACCATGTTGGCGGAGTTTAAATCTCCATACAATTTTTTGAGTGAAGCAATCTCCCTGCATGCCATGAATCAAACCCGCCTCTACCTCGAAAAAGAATCTGATCAAGACTCCATATGAAATTCTTACGGGTAATTAAAGCCCAATGTTTCATACTTAGGGTGTTAGGTTGTAAAGTGTTTCTATACGCATTAAGGGCATTGAACGTTTTTCCAAGCTTGATTCAAATGCATTAGAGGTATTTTTTGTTGGTTATGGTCTTGAATCCCACACTTATAGAATCTATACAACCAAGCTCTCCAGATTTGTCATAGAATCTTGTAGTGTGGTGTTAAAGAAATATGATGGTCTCAAAGCGGGGCATGTTGATGTTTGTGATGTGAATGAATGAAATTCCTCGGGATGCCATCAAGGAAGAATGGAGTGCGGGTTTCATCTTTCCTATTCGAGGAACCCCTTAGGCGGATCGAGAAGAACTATGCTCTACTCAGGTGGAGCCCTCATCTTCCTAACATCATCAGCTCCTATCGAGGGGAATGATGACCCATGCCAAAGACAAGCTGTGAACCCTCAGCCTGTTGATCAAGTTGAAGCATCTAGCCAGGGAGGTTCTTGAGTCACCCATTTGAAAAGAATGTCCATTAGGGTGCTAAGAGCTATTACAAGGAAGATCATAGAATCTGCCATAAGGGAAGCTTTCAATGCTTGTCATGCAGAAGTATGCTTGATCACAGACCAAGGTCAATATTGCCTCTTGTAGAAGAAAATGATTCAATGATGATCAAAGGTCAGTTGATGGTCGAAGGCGAGGACCATAATGATGAAGTGATCCCCACAAGAAACAACAAGGAGATCGAGAAACTCGTCCAAATCATGACTAGAATAGATAGAATTTTTGGAATTAAGAGACTACACTCTTGAGAATGTGGTAGGAGATCTAAGAAGAGGAATATCTACTCGAGCTCAATTAAAGAACTTTGGTGAGCACCAAGCACACATTTCCATGGTGGAACCAAAGAAAGTATGGGAAGCTCTCGAATATTCGGATTGGTTAGATGCAATGCACAAAGAGCTCAACAATTTTGAGAGAAACAAAATATGGAAGTTAGTTGAGAAGCCAAAAGATTGCCACAATGTAATAGGCACCAAGTGGATATTCAAGAACAAGCAAGATGAGCATGGAATTTTTGTGAGAACAAGGCAAGATTAGTTACACAAGGGTTCTCTCAAATTGACGGCATTGATTATGGAGACCTATGCACCCGTGGCTCGCCTTGAGTCCATCTGTATCCTTCTTGCTTATGCAGCACATCATAAATTTAAATTGGAACAAATGGATGTAGAAAGTGCATTTCTTAATGGTCCATTGCAAGAGTTGGTATATGTGAAGCAACCCCCGGGATTTGAGGATCCCAACTTTCCAAACCATGTCTACAAACTCGATAAGGCACTCTATGGGCTCAAGCAAGCCTACGCATGTAAATGAGGCACCTTAGAGAGTTGTTGTTAGATCGTGGGTTTGAGGTTGGGAAAATCGGTCCCACTCTTTTTACTAAGAAGGTCGATAGAACTTTTGTATACCAAATTTATGTAGATGATATTATATTTGGCTCATCTAACAAGGCTTTAATGATGAATTCTCAAAGCTTATGACTAGCGGGTTCAGGATGTCTATGATGGGAGAATTGAAAGTATTTCTTGGTTTTGAGATCAAGCAAATGAGAGGAGGAACATTTTTAAACCAAGCCAAGTATACTCAAGATATGCTCAAAAGATTCAACATGAAAGATCTAAATGGGCTCCACTCCCATGGCAACAAAGACTCATCTTGAACTAAACCCAAATGGTAAAGATGTGGATCAAAAGGTATACCGGTCCATGATTGGCTCTTTGCTTTACCTTTGTGCATCTAGACCGATATTGTGTTGAGTGTAGGAGTGTGTGCAAGATATCAAGCGGCTCCTAAAGAAAGCCATTTGATGGCGGTCGAGAATCTTTTCGATGTTGGTTCATACCTCAAACTATGGTATTTGGTATCCTAGGGGCTCAACTTTATCTCTTTGTGGATACATGGATTAGGATTGGGCTGGTGACAAGGATGATAGAAATCAACCTCGGGCTTGCCAATTCCTTGGGAGAGTCATTGGTGTGTTGGTCTTCTAAGAAGCAAATTGTATATATCTCTCCACCGAAGCGGTATGTGGCAGTACTAGTGCTTGTACTCAATTGCTATGTATGAGGCAAACTTTAAAATCTGGTGTCCATTGTGACAAAGTGCCTCTTCTATGTGACAATGAAAGTCTTTATCAAGATTGCCTATAACCCGATGGATCATACAAGGACAAAGCATATTGAGATTCGTCATCACTTCACTAGAGATCATGTTGCTCGAGGTGATATTGAGCTATCCTATGTGTCAACCAAAGACCAACGTGCCACCATATTTACGAAGCCACTTGATGAAGCAAGATTTTGTTAGTTGAGGAATGAACTAAATATAAATAGATTCTAGGAGCTTGACTTGATCATCTTGCATACTCACCTATGTCTTGACCCTTATTTGGTTAGGTGCAGGCATGGAGATAGGGAGAGTGCGGTCCTAATACATTGGACTATCCCTCCCCCCATAATGCCAACATTAAGAAATTCAATCCTCTTAATATCATTTTGTGATATGTGAGCTTCATTGATGAGTAGTGGTCATGAACCCAAGGATAATTCTTTGGGGTGTAATGCCACAAACTCTTACATGGTGGCCTCGGCCACCACCCTCTTCTCATTGAAGAGTTGGTTCTTTGTTGGGGTTTACTTGGCATGTTAATTAACATTTGAATGGATTTCTACAGTCTCTTTGATTCTTCACAGTAGGTCATCTTAACCCAAGCCTCTTTCTGGTCATGTAAACTCTCTCTATCTAATATATGTCCCCATATACAAATCTTGGAGTTTTTGATCGAGGAGGACAGGAGTCTCCGGTGTGCTCACACCGGAGTCTCCGATGTTGGCCGGAGTCTCTGGTGTAGACGAGTCTGCAGTACAGATGGTTTCTAGCAACATAGAGGGAGGGCAGGGGTGGCCCAAGCAGACAGGTTTCATTCATCACCCCGTCCTCCCCTCTCTATCACCTCCTCTCCCAAATCTCCTCCCGGAGGTCAAAGCCCGGGATCCATTGCCAGTAGTCTCTCCCTCCCCTCCACCATTGGGTGATTCCCAGCAGTGGAATCAATCCATGGACAGATCTGGTACCTCTCCTTCTCTTTTCTCACCTAGGGTTCATCCCTTGCTTTGTTTTGAGGATTGGTACTATTTTCCAGGGAATCTCTTGTTTGCATGCTGCAGTACTTTACCCTTGTTCCCTGCTTGATCTGTTGGATTCGACACTATTGGAGCCTCCTGGTCTTCCCCAAGTCTCGGACCGGAGATTCGGCCTCGGGGCGGAGACTCGATCCCTTGGACGGAGACTCCGATCTGGCCAGGAGACTCAGTCACGGACCATGGAGTCTCCGGTATGGGTTGAATCAAACAAATCTTGCAATGCCTCAAGGGTCTGTCTTTGCGTCCTTGGGACATATATACTTACCTCCATACTATCTCCCTTGCTGCTATTCACGAGTTACGGCTCTTATGCGTCCTCCTCGCACCAAGGCTAAGATGAAGGCGGCTCCTAAGCTATGATGGTCGAGGTCATTACATTGTGCCCCGTCCAACCGTAGACAGCAGGCCCGTGATGCAGCCTATGTCGCGGAGGCAGGGAAAGGGTTGAGAAGAGAACCATGCCAAGAGGGCAAAATCTGATAATCTTCAATCTTTGGCCGCATGTCAAGCAGGAGTACCATGGTTTGTGAAAGACTAATTTCTATGCCTTGCCTCACACGGTGATGACCCATGCTATTGGAGGAAGGAGCAAGATGTCTTCATGAAAGACATTCTGACATGCTCAAGAGATCCCCATGTGCCCTAGAAGTACTTGAGTGTTGAAGATGAGGAAGAGCCCCTACTTCTCGATGCACTTTGTGAATTAGTGAGAAATTAGGGTTGTTTAACTTGATGGATCTCGTGAAGACTACAACATCACCCTTGTGCAGCGGTTCTCGCCATAGTTGTGTTTAGGGATTGACAAGCCGGACTATGACTTGGATGAATGGCAACCACAGCTGTTCTACAACTTTCTATGACTTTGCTGAGGACATATTTGAGACATTCTAGGGGTGTCTACTCATGTGGCGGTGCATGCACTCAGCAGCTCTTAGGGTGAACAAGAACAAGCTTGCCCTCTATATGGTAGTGAGGGTGTTGTGGGGCGGGTCAAGGGACTCAAGCCTCTCTACAATATGATGTTGAGGATCTTATGCGGACCATTTCCCTAGTCTTTGGGAATGATGATGCCATCAGATGTGGTTTGGTCGACTTACTATATCATACCCCCAGGATTTACATAGCTGGCCCGAGAATCGAGATCCTATTGATGTTATGGATTACATATTTGAGGAGATGTACCATGCCATCTTATACAAGAAGGCTCCACTATATGCACCACTTGTCATGAGACTCGTCAACACACAGGAATATGGTTCTCCACTTGCCTTGCCTCCCAACCTTCACCAGAGCACACTCTTGTATCTCTGCAGCGGATGGGGACATGAGGGCCCCTCCTAGGCAGCTCCCATGCCCATGTGGAGGAGATCTCGAGACCGAGAGGGCCCCTCTCCTACTAGAGATCGGGAGGAAGAATGCTTCAATGCACCTCTTCCTCCCATGACACGTGACTATGTACATGAGAAGGTCAAGAAGGCCTCATTACAGGGAGAGGACCTGTGTTGCATGAATGTGGACATCCAAGTAAGCAACAACATACCTCCTATAAAACAGCAAGTCGCATAGAGAAACTACTCAAGGAGATCAAGGCTCGGGGTGGGCGAATGATGAGGAAGGTGAGGATGAGTACACTGATGAGCATGGCGCTCAGCCATCCACCGAGTCAGACTACACTCTTTCTTTTGGGGCATGGAATGCCCAACAGGACAGCTTGGTGGATTGGAAGACCTTTTCTAATGTCACTTCTGGGTATGTGTACCAAGGTACCTCCTTTTCTCGCCCTCACGGCAAAGGACCTGCTGCTCGGATGGTGATCGGGGACTATGATGATGAGGAGGAGGATCGGGATATGGATGAGGAGGGCGAGGAGGATGATGGCGAGGACTCTTGATCTGTTAGGCGCTAGCTTAGGTCTTTTCCCTTTTTGGTGTTTCGATGCCAAAGGGGGAGAAGACATTGTCATCGGGATTTGCATGGGATTTGCATGGGCTTGGGCTATTTGATTCTTATTTGCTATCTCGACCTTTGTACCTATTTGCCTTATGTTATTGCGAGACACTATTTGCTATTTGTGTGTGACTCTGTGGGTGCTCCTACATTATTGTAACTTCGTGTGAGAACTATGTGTTTATCCATGTACTACCTACCATGCTTGCTTTACATGTTTATCTTTGTGCACACTTAGGCGGGGAGCATGTCCATACTCTGTCATAAATCATTGCAAACTATTTTTCATGCAAAATCACTTGTTGTCATCGAACACCAAAAAGGGGAGATTGAAAGGACATTCTTGTCATAATCACTTTTGGTGTTCGTTAACAACAAGTGAAGCTTTGATTTGCTATTGTCTACATGTTGATATATTACAAAGTGAAAAGGACCCTTGGCCAGAACATTCCTGCATATTTACTTATCTCCTAGAAATTCGGACCGAAGTCTTGATGCCAAGACCGAGTCTCGGTGTGGTCGGAGTTTCCCAGAGTCTCCGGAGGGTCTGTTTCTGCTGGGTCGGTCGGAGAGGTGGTCGGATCTTGGTCGGAGGAAGGTCGGAGTCTCGGTGCTTGCCTCAGGAAAGGTCTCGGTGTAGAAGGACGAGTCTCCGGTCCACTTAGCTCCTGAAGGGCTGGGTCATTACATTACGGTCGGAGGCTGGTTAGAAGATTGACGGATTCTCGGTGTAGATCGGAGTCTGCAGTGCGACTTTTCTCCAGCAGTCGAAAAGCGGTTGAGTGGAGTGAAGGGCTATAAATAGAGAACCTTATCCCCTTCCTCCATGCTCGTCCACCTCAAGAACACCATGTCCATTTTAGCCACCAAATCAACAAGATCTCTTCATCCAACCATCCAAAGTCATTAATCTTTGGAGAATCGAAGGAGAGGCCTTGATCTATAACTTCACCAAGAGATCTTCATTTCCCCTCATTCACTTGAGGACCCCATGCTTTAGTGTTTCTTTGGAAACCCTAGCTTTTGATTTGGTTCTTACAAGCTTGTGTTTGATTGTTTGACAGCTTGCTTGTATTTAGGAGCCTCAATTAAGTTGTGGATGTGTGCGAACTTCGTTGTAAAGGTGTCGGCTTCCACCTCGAAGGTTTCCTATAGTGGAAGAGGTGAATCAGAACCCTTGGGGTGAGGTTCATCGGAAGAACAAGGAGGCCTCTCGTGGCGTTGGTGGTTTGAAACCACCCCTCCAAACGTGGGCGTACTTCCCTCAAAAGGAATGAACTACGAAACAAATCCTTGTGTCTCCAGGCTCCACTTTGGTTGCTTCTATCCTCTATTGCACTTTACTTATCTAGTTCTTGCTTAGTACTTGTGCTAGGTTGACTTAGGTAAATTCACCTTAGTTGCATAATCTAGAGAATTTACCTTTTGTGTCAAACCCTAAATTGAAAAGGAGTAAAATTTGGAGTAGCACCTATTCACCCCCCTCTAGGTGCCCATACGATCCTTTCACCCGTTCTTCATTGCTTGTTTTAATGCAACTTGTATGCAAGAACTTGTATGGGGAGAAGTGTGTGTTAGATGGAGTAGCATGGGGGTAGAGATTGAATTGTGACACCATTATTCAAGATCTACTTTGGTTTTACCTTTCTTTTCTGCCTCACTAGGGGTAAAGTGAAATCATGTGCTATAGTTATGCGTGTGTGATGACCTTGACTAGATCAAGGTAGCATATTTTTTATTTCAAACATCATATAATATTGCTTAAAGCTATAATCTGGTCTATTCTTAAATCAAGATTGCATGGATATTTCCCTTCTTGAGAAGCATAAGAGAGAGATGTATTCCATCTTAATATTAGAATGTGATGCCCATATTAATTCCTTTTATCAAAAACTTATAGAGTTTCCATGAATCTTTATCATTGATGAATTGTTTTGTGATCACTACAACCTAAAAGAGAGTAGACAAGTGAACCCATGAACCTAGTCTAATTTTTATCATAATAAACACCTTTCCTTTGCATCTACTATGCTTTACAATTTCTGCAATTTATTATCTCGAAAATACAAAAGTACTTTCTCTACTTGTAATCACTTATAAAAACCCAAAAACAACTCTACTATCTTCCATATCATCTAGTTTGCATTACTTTAATTTCTTTGCTTTAATTTGTTTTATATTTTATTTCATATTACTAATATTAAACCTTGTGCTTGACAACCACTTGGTTGAGTTGGGGACACAAGACAAATTATTTTACTTTATGGGTTGCTTGAAGAGGAGAAGACAAACATCCTTCCATAACCAATTCCCCGAGAGTTCGATATAAACCCTCAAGTCACCCATGTGGGGAAAAAAAGCTTGCTACAACACTCTGCACTTGGAGTCCCAACGAAAAGTGGTTCCATTCATTGCCATCAAAGGTGAAGAGTGGCGATGTTTACGATATGGCATACATGCTAGAGAAGACCTTCTAGCATTGAGAACAACACCTTTCAAGGGGAGAGGGTGATCGGGCATCCATTGATGACTAGCATGCATGACAAACTAAGATATGTAATGATAAGTCTAAGGTTGTGTAAAATGTTGCAGCTATGTTATTGAGTCCTAGTTTAGGTTAGAATTGAGTCGTTTGTGTGTTTGGTTTGGGTCTATCCAATGAGCTAGTTGCAGGAGTCCTATATAAAGGCAGGCGCCTAGGGTTTAGGGGAGTTTAGAATTTTAGTCAAAACATTGAGTTGTGTTGCTGCGTCTAGCATCCCTCTGGGGACGACGCTGTCGTTATCTATCTTATGAAGTGAATCGTTGTGAAGGTTCTTGTGTGCACCAAGGATTATCGGTGTGGTTTGAGGCATGTTGTTTATCAATACATTGCTTGCTGGATTCGTTCCCCTTCTTCAGGTTGTGTTCATCGCATAATTGGGAGATTACCTACCTGGTTGACTCACTATGAAAGATCGGGAAAAACTCAATAGGATCATTGGCGTGATCCTTATCATCAAGGCTTCGGTACCTCTCCGTTGGCTCCTCCAGCCTTTATATAATAGGCTAGGTCCCAAAGCCGTATACGGATAGGTTACAAATTAAAATTACAACACTAGTACAATGTTGGTTTCTACTTATTTCTTGACCACAAGATAGCTTATGTCGTCGGATGCTCTCCGGACTTTCCTTTTACTCTTCTGAGGCTTCGTGGTTAGCGAACCTTTGTATGCTTAGGGTAGTAAATCCTTTGGACCCCATTGGTCATGCCTATGTTGAGGTTATCTCACAGTAGGATGAATGGAACACAAGGGGATTATTACAATCTCCCCTAGACTTGTTAGTGACCTTGGCGAGGAACAACAGAATCACAGCGAGGAAAACACAGCAAGTTTACCCAGGTCTAGGCCATCATGTGGTGTAAAACCCTACTCTTGCTTTGTTGTATTGCTTGTATAAACTTGGCGAGGTGGCGATACAAGAGGTTGATAAGGTGATCATATACGGTGCTCCCGATAGAAGAAGTCTAGGGTTTCGAGGTTGAAGAAGTGTCCCTCTATGGTGCCCTGCCTCGGTCCTCTTCTCGCTAATCTGGTGGGAAGGGTTTCCACCTAGCAATAAGAAAGGGAAGATGGGTCAAAGATGCTCTTCACGCCGTCACACTCTTCCTATCCCGTAGAGAGGTGGCCCCGTGTTGTAGTCTTGTGAAACTCCTAGATTGGAGAAGGGAAAGCTCTTCTCTTGGAGAGGAGATTGAGGACTCCCTTGTGTGGCGAGAATGTGCTGCGATAGTTGTCTTGTAAAGGTAGCCACTAAAGGAGATATACCCAAGAGGCAAATAATAAAAGGGTTTATTATCATATCTCATTAGTTCATAATAGTTTTATATCATTCTATAGATGTATCAAGCAGAAACATTGATACAGGTGTGATGTATAAACAAACCCAAGTCCCTAGTAGCCTCTATTCAACTAGTTCATTGGCAAGTTGATGATCAAGGTTTCCAGATCATGGTGCTGTGAAAGCGAACTAACAATGAAGTCATATCATCTGGAATGATGTGATGGACATTTCCCACCAATGATTGTTGCAACACGATCATGTCACATAGTTCTAGTTGCAATTGTCAGAAACGGAGTGTCTTAATCCTTAGACCATGAGATCATATTAATCATGTTACCGAAGGATTGCTTTGACTGAATCAACCGTCATTTCTGTGATTGGGTGACCATAAAGGTGCATGTTGGGTATCCAAAGGAGAATGTTGAGTCCTATGCATTAAGATCAAGAATTGTTCTCATATGTGACGGAAAATACACTGGTCCCACTCGGTGAATCACATCCATAAGCTGTGCAGCGTATGACTAGGTCATGAGGCTGGAATTTCACATGAACGAGTAAAATAGTACTTGTTGGAAGTTAGATTGAACAAGGTATCATGATACCGATGATTAGATCTTAGACAAGTCTTGTATTGCGTAACAAAGGGAATTGGACATATTGTCTTAGGTTCGACACAATGTTGATTCGTGGAGTGCATAGGGGTCAAGATGGGCATCCCGGTCCCGCTATTGATCTTTGATCGAGATCATGTCTATGACATTCCTGAACTGTAGGGAAACACGCTTAAGGGCACTATGACACTTGGAGATCCTCCTATAAGTTGGAATCATAGAAGAGAGAGAAATCGAAATCATTCCGGAGAGATCCGAAGTTGTTCGGAGAAAGAAGGAAAGGAAAAGGCCGAAAAGAATTTCGGATAAATGACAATTTATAATATGCATTTATTATATATTAATTATAAATTAACTTATATTAAATGAATATTTTTATTAGGCAACTTCCTCATTAGGCTAAAACCTCAGAGGGAATTGGCTTAGGAGGAAGTCACTGGAAAAGATAGCAAAAGGGAATTGCATGTGGGCTACATAGCCCACACAATGACGGACACGTTGCACACCACAGGCGACTGACACTTGCATCTTGGTGGGCCATAGTCGGCCGGCCCGCCAAGGAAGGTGCAGGCGGGGTGGCCTCCAAGCACGAGGTGGGCAAACTGTGGCCCACCCGGCCACTGACCTCAGTGCCACCCCAGTGCCATGGGCCGCATGCATGCAGGAAGGCAGCCCACCCGGGGCTAGTGCTAGTCGTCGTGTTGACGGGCCGCTGCGGGTGAAGCCGGCCCAACCCGGGCTGCCTCGCAGCTGCGCTGGGCATTGGCGGCTAGTAGGCCGTGGGCGGGAGACGCCGGCCCACCTGGGAGCTAGACTAGCCGCTGCTGCCTACTGCTGATGGTTGTGCCGAGCTGGGCCTTGGTCGGGGTAGCTCACTCGGTTGCCCCATTGGACCAGCCGGCCAACACCCCAATTTTTCCTATTTCCTTCATAAATTTAGTCCCACATGGGGAGGGTACACCTCCCTTGGCCTATATAAAGGGGTGCCCATGGGAGGGATTAAAACACACCAACTAATATTCTCTAAGGCATCTTTTCATAGAGAAAATCCCCTTCTCTCTCAGTTGCCTTTGTAGTGGCACGGTCCCAGAGAAGGACTGTACACGCAAAGTCAACACCATTAAACTTGCCGTGGTGTTGTAGGGATTCTGGCCATGAGGTCTACTTCCGCAACCTCGGCGGGGTTCAAGAGTCCGGGAGTCGGTGTATTGCACTGTATGTGTGTGATAACTCGAGGGAGATGCACTTGTAGCGACCGGACCATCGTCTGAGACCTAGACAAGGGGTGACATCGAGGAGCTTAGCCTTGGTCGGATGGAATGCGACTACATCATCATCCAAGCTCCTTCATGAGTGTAACGCTTTCTTGGTCTTCAAGGGTATGTTACCACTGTCTTCCTCCGTTACTGTATTACTTCTAGATAGATCTTTGGGCAATTAGGGCGTACGGCATAGTAAATTTTTTGTTATCTGCTGCGAAAACCCTATAGTGGTATGAGAGCCTAATATATGGTTAGTATGCTAGTACGGATAGACACATGTAGAGTGTGGGCATTGATACCCGAGTTGTTTATATCACAGTACTTTGAGATGAAGCGGCCTAGACCAACCTTATGCATAATCCTACGCGAGACTGGTTCCACGTTGACATACGGCTTGTACTGTATAAGTGGCTAGTGAGTGTCTATCTCTCTCACAGTAGTTTATATAGCATCTACAACGGAAGGCCCCAAAAGGGGTGTAGTAGAGACAACTATTATATCCATGTTGTGGTTGGAAGTTCGTAGGTATAAACAATTCTATTTCGAAAGCCTAAACAACCACGTAAAATCTGCAATAGATAGAGTAAAGGCATCTAACTTTATGTTGCAGGGAAGGCTTTGTGATGTGATATGGTGATATGTCGTAAATGTATCTATAATTTTTGATGTTACATGCTTGTTTATATCTACTTTCGTATGTCTTGTTCACACTTTGAGGTATTTTTATACATTTTCTAGAACTAACCTATTAACAAGATGCCACTGTGCCAGTTTCCTGTTTTCTACTATTTTTGGTTTCAGAAAAGCTAGTAAAGTAATATTCTCAGAATTGGATGGGACAAAAGCCAAAGTCAATATTTTACCCAAAACAACACGGAGACTGAAGGGGGACAAAGTGGCGCACCAGGGCAGCCACACCTAGTGGCGCGGCCAGCCCTAGGCACACCACCAGGGGGTGTGGGCCCCTGGTGCTCCACCGACCTTGCCCCTTCATGTATAAAAGCCTCCCGGGACAAAAACCCTAAGTACCAGATTAGAATTCCACAAAAAGTTTCACAGCGCTGCCGCCACCGAAGAGGTGATTCGGGGGATAGAAGTCTCTGTTCCGGCACCCTTCCAAGACGGGGAAGTGCC
The DNA here is from genome assembly GCA_023614405.1 of Avena insularis. NCBI lineage: Eukaryota > Viridiplantae > Streptophyta > Magnoliopsida > Poales > Poaceae > Avena > Avena insularis. The sequence continues at coordinate 227,381 of JAJUPC010000515.1, read as the reverse complement.
CCGGAGCCATCTCCATCGACTCCACCACCATCTCCATCGTCGTTGCTGAGTCCCATGATGAGGAGGGAGTAGTTCTCTCTCGAGGCTAAGGGCTCTACCGGTAGCTATGTGTTCATCTCTCTCTATGCATGATCTTATGAGATCATGAGCTTTGCAATCTATAGATCTATTCTTCTACTCAAGTGCTTTAATTAATCTACCTGTATACCCACGTGTGTGAAGTTGACAGTGTGCACACCGTGTGGCACTTTGTCTAAGGTTACAAAAATACTTATCATGAGTATAATTTGAGTTTGATGTCTCTATGAGATTGTGGTGTTTGTTGGAACCATCTATCGCTCAAGGTATTTGTGAGGTTATCTAGATGGGGAATCACGAACTTTAAGGTGTGATGTTATAGCCCTACATCGTCCCGGAGAGTAGTTCAAGGTAGCATAATGAAGAGAAGATATTTATATGAGAGTGTCCACTAGTGAAAGTATGATCCCTAGGCCTTGTTTCTAAGCATTGAAACACCATTTACAATCAGTCATGTTACATGTTTGCTTGCTGCCACTCTTATTTCAGATTGCAATTACCACTTATAATCATCCATATTACTTGTATTTCACTATCTCTTCACTGAACTAGTGCACCTATACACCTGACAAGTGTATTGGGTGTGTTGGGGACACAAGAGACTTCTTGTATCTTGATTGTAGGGTTGCTTGAGAGGGATACCTTTGACCACTTCCTCCCTGAGTTCGATAAACCTTGGGCGATCCACTTAAGGGAAACTTGTTGTTGTTCTACAAACCTCTGCACTTGGAGGCCAACACTGCCTACAAGAATAGAAGTGTGCATAGACATCAAGCTATTTTCGGGCGTTGTTGCCAGGGATTTTGGAAGAAGAAGCTCCCACATCAACCACGTGCCATCAAAGCTATTTTCTGGCGCCGTTGTTGGGGAGGTAAGGTAAAAGGTACTCACATCCTCTGGGTACTAAGCTATCTTCTAGTACTGTTACTGGTGTATGAGTGCTCGATGTTATTTCCTTTAGATTCTGCAATTATATCATTTTGTTTTTGTTTTTATTTTCACTAGTTAGGCTTAATGGAAAACAACAACAAAATTAGAGAGCTTTATAGTATTTATCTTGAGTTAGGACATGAAGTGTTTGAAGAGAAAATTAAAAAACCTCCTAAACTTTATTTGCATGCTAATAGCGATGTTATTAGTATGAATTCTTTGAACACCATTATTGCTAATGCTATGGAAAAGTCTAAGCTTGGGGAAGCTGGTTTTGATGAGCATGATATTTTTAGTCCCCCAAGCACGGAGGAGAAAATTTACTTTGATGATACTATACCTCCAATATATGATGATTACAATGATGAATATGATATTTTCAGTCCACCTACTATTGAGGAGAAAATTAATTATGATTGCAATATGCCTCCTATATTTTATGATTATGGTGATGAGAATAATAATGATAGTTATTTTGTTGAATTTTCTCCCACTACGATTAATAAGAATGACTATGCTTATAGGGAGAGTAATAATTATTTTATGCATGTGGCTCATGATAAGAATGTTTTATGTGATAGTTATATTGTTAATTTTATTCATGATGCTACTGAAAGTTATTATGAGAGAGGGAAACATGGTTTTATGTATCTCAACAATATTAAGTTTCCCCTCTTTATGTTGAAAATTTTGAAGTTGCACTTGTTTTGCTTTCCTATGCTGGTTGCTTTGTGCTTTCATGACTTGTTTCTTTACAAAATTATTTTTTATAGGAAGTGGGTGAGACTCAAATTTGTTCCATATTTGCTTCTTGATGCTCTCTTTTACTTCAATTCATATTCCTTATGTGAGCATCATCGAAATTATCATGCCTATCTTAATGGCTATAAAGAAAGAGCTTTTGGGAGACAACCTATTATATTTTTACTTTCAGTTTATTTTTGTTTTGTTGAGTCTTGGAAGTTATTGCCTCTATAATAACCTCTCCTTATCCTTTTTGTTTGGTTTTTGTGCCAATAATAACCTCTAATGAGAGGGAAGTAAGATATGGGGCAGTTGCTATCTCGGAACAGATTTCTGTGCGTCACGGTAAACAATCGGGAAAAATCTCAGTACATCGGATTGAGCTGTAATTTTATGTGCTTATGCCCTAGGTTATTACCCAACTTTCATAAGTTTTGCACTTTTCGATTTGAGAAACATAAGATTTTCAAAAAAATCGGTCTTTACCTGCTGGTCTGTTTTGACAGATTTCTGCCATTATTTGCATTTGCCTCTTAATCAGTTTCTTTTTGAGTTCTCTTTGATCACTTGAGTTTTTAGAAGGAATTTCTACAGTAGGTTGTGTTTTAATGGAAGTTTTACTTGTGTTGAAACTAAATGCAAAGACTTATTATCTTGAATACACTAATGTTGCTAATGAAGATTGTGTGAAGTTTTGTATCAAGGAAATTTTCAAGTGTAGGGAGAGAATGATGTGATGAAATGAAGTATGGACAAAAGCTCAAGCTTGGGGATTCCACCCGTGTCACCCCAAGAAATATTCAAGAGGTACAAGCGTCAAAGCTTGGGGATGCCCAAGGCATCCCCTTCTTCATCAATAATCTCAGGTCTTCTTTCAAGACACTTTATTTTTATTACCTTATGCACTATGTATTTGTTCTTGAAGCGTCTTTGTTTTAGTTTTCTTTTGCTTTGTTTGTTGCAATAAGTTGGTTGGATCCCAACACACTTCTTTTGGAGAGAGACACACCCTGTTATTCATTGCCTAGAACACTCTAGTTTTCACTCTTATTGTTTTGTGAGTGTTCTCCTTTGCTAGCACTGCGTTTAGCTTTAGTTTTCTTATTCTTTTGGCTTAGAACTTTTTAGTTCTTCTTTGTAGATGGGTGAGACATTCTCTCTGGTATTTATTGATTATTACCTTTGAGAGTTGTTTCAAATAATTCGATTGGTGTTGGAAAAGAGTAGGAAGTTTCATGCTTATAATGGTACAAAGGAAGCTTGTTTGTTGTGACTTAGACTTTATCATGCCATGCTAGATGTTGCTTTGACCATATGCTTAGTGATTATTGTTATAGCATGACTTGTTTCAAACAATTGAGATTGCTTAATGTTCCTTGAAAGAATCATGCGTTGTTTTAGCATACAAAAGCATAATATTGTGGTATTCTCCTTTGATGCTTTATTTGGGTTGACTTGGCACATGCTTACACCATGTTAAGACTATGAACCAGTCACCATAGCCTCTATGATCATTTAGTTTTTGACTTGTAATATCACTTTATGCTTTAATTAATAATGTTTTGTCACTTTGCATGATTATGGCCATTATTGCTCTCTTAGTTAGTGGCTCGGTCTTTTGCTAGCCTCCACATACCGCGTGAGTTCACTCATGCATCCAACTCCCAAGAAACCATGTCATTGCAAAGAGTCCACTATAAATTCCTATGCATGATGTATTTACACCATTCCAAGTATATTCATGTTTTATCTACCTTCCAAATTAAACTTGTTATGTGAAAATTAGTGATTAAAGCTCTCACGAACTTGATGGCATTTTACTTTCTTGCACTTAATAAACTTGAACCATTATGCCCATCTATGTTACCTATATGCTTGCATTTTATAAGTTGTGAATTAGCGAACCATTTTACCATGGGGAGCGCTTTCAACATTGCACTTATTATTGAGTTGATATCATATTCCTTTGTTTATGGATCCCGATTGTGAAATAAAAGGGGGCTTGTAAGCTCATGGAGTTTGTATGTGTGTTAGAAAGCATGCAGCGCTAGCCCAAGCCATGCCTAATCATGGTGAAACTTGTAGCATAACCATAGTGAGCATTATGTGAAGCATCCTCAATAAAAACCTATGCAAATAGCAAATAAAAAGATCGCTAAGATGCTCATTGTTTGTTGCCTTGTCATTTTGATATGGGAAAGCTCCTGTTGTTGGGTTCGCAGCATAGAAAACAAAAAAATTCCTACGATGGGAACTATACACCAAGATCTATCTACTAGATACAAGCAACGAGCGGATATACATCCATAGAGAACTTACCCTCGAAGAAAACAAAGCTTTGTTAACGAGATGGAACTCGTGGATGATGTAGTCGTACACTTGCCGATCTTATGATCGTGATGAAGTCCAGCAAGTCCGGCTCCAGCACGTCCATCAGATCCAGCTCCAGCAAGTCCAGCACCACCAAGTCCAGCATAAAGCAATGTGCATCCGTGATCGCACCGTGCGGTACCCGACAACCTCCGTCCCTCGCTCCATCAAAGAATCAGAAGTAGCAACTCCTTCCCAGATAAAGCCACTGGGAACATGTATCTCGCTAATCCGAGACCATGGGGAATAACTAGAGGGGGAGATAGATCCTTCACGAGGAGGTGTGTGTTGTGAGGAAGAGAGGGGGCCTTTTATAGGGAAGAGGGGGGCAGCCAAGGGCCATGGCATGGCAGCCATGGTGTTGCCCCCACCTCTTCCATCATTCATGTGGTGGATGCTCCACTCACATAAATATGCCTCCACTCACACTTCCACTCACATGCATTAAATTTCCACCAAATTTAATGCAAGCTCTCATTAAATAAAACTATTTTATTTATTTTATTAAGAATTTTGTTAATTACTTTAATTAACAAACACTCACATAAAACCCCCTACAACATTTCAATATCACATACAGAACCAGTTTCTGCAATTTCACCCGAAACAATTTTGGTTTCCATCGAAATGATTCCAGCGCTTTCTTAAATCTTTATCTGAAACATATTTGCTCCAAATGGTGTCGGTATCCCTTAAGTGTGTCACCCTACGGTTCGCAAATAATGCAGACATGATCGAGACCCCTCTCCGATCAATAATCAGCAGTGGGACCTGGAGATCCATCTTGACTCCACATATTCAACAATGACTCTTGTGATCGCTATGAACCTTTAACGTCGTAAACAAATCCCATTGTCTCGCTGATATATTACGTGTCCGAGATTTGATCATGATATCCCAATACCTAGTTTGATCTAAATTCCGACATGCACTCTTTTCTCGTTCCCGTGATATAATATTCTAGTGATCACATCACTTGCTTGCAAGCTATCTTAATGTGATATCACCGAGAGGGCCTAGAGTATATCTATCCATCATTGGGATTGACAAATTCCACTCTTGATCCATGAGCCTCAACATAACACCTTCGGAGTGTCTGAACCCACCTTTATAGTCATGCTTTTACGGTGTGACGTTTGATGTTATCAAGTCACTCTTCCGATGTTAGCAATTAACATGATCTCATGGTCTAAGGACTAAGATTACTCTGTATGATGTCATAGCATTATAAACATAATGACTTTGATCGTAATGCTATACATCGGATGAATGTTCATCACATCATTCCACCAATGTTGTGACCTCGTTATTAACAACATCCAATGTCCATGATCAGGAAACCTTGATCATCTTATTAATCAACGAGCTAGTTTATATGAGAGGCATTACTAGGAACTTTGTATTTTGTTTATTAAACACACATGTATTAACGTTTCCAAATTAATACAATTATAGCATGCAAAATAAACATTTATCATAAACAAGGAATAAGATAATAACCACTTTATTATTGCCTCTGGGCATATTCCCTTTAGTCTCCACTTGCACTAGAGTCAATAATCTAGTTTGAAAAACTTTACGTATTAAACACCTATAGCTTTCTGGTGTTGCATATACGCTGATTGCAAGTGGTTAACATAATCTCGAGATCCGCGGTTCAGGTCCGTGTATTTGCATGTCTTTGCGTCTACGCATCACTCATTCTCAAATGAGATGGCATTGTATAAATTTGGTCCTTTGGTGAGACCTTTAGTTCGCTTCGGTTAAAATATGTTGATATTATTGTCATACAATATATCTTCATAGTATTAGCCCACTTTGAACCACACCTAGTTTGATTACAAACTACTTAACACAAATGCCCTCCTTTGCTGCTATTATAGCAATCATATACTTAGCCTTTTGTTGTAGTATCTGTCACAATGTCTCAACTTTTGAACTCATCCAAATTCATAATGAAACATCCTTTCCATTACATTGTGCCACCCATATTCTAAAATGAGATAAATTTAATTTGTATCTTGTGACAAAACTAGTATCAATGTAACACTTTACAATGAACTACCTTCAACTATTTGTCACTTACACATTATATATTCTTAGTTCTTCCAAAGCTCATAAGAATATCTTTACTATCGTACAATGATCATCTTATGAATCATTCTGGTATGTGCTCATAACATTTAGAGCATAGGACATATCTGGATATATACATATCACGGTATAATCGATCAAAATATTCATGTGATTTTACTCACCAAGTGTTGAAACACTTGAATCTTGATACAATCCTTTCCATGCAGCAAGAACCTTTTTTGTTGTTTCCATATTGAACCCTTTCAATATCTCATATGTGTCTAGCATAACCATATTAGCGCCTCAATATATCCATATAGACATTGATGCCAAATATTCTGGTTTGCCTAAGTCTTTCATCAAATCCTATTTTAATGAAATTCTTAACTTGTGTCAATAAAGATACATCATTTCCAATCAACAATATGTACTCTACATAATGTATTGGAAATTTGTCTCAAACTCCACTTAATTTCTTGCAAATGCAAGCATCTTCATCATCTCCGATGAAATTAAACTCCTTTAACATTTTCATCATAGTGAAGATTCCAACTCCGCTATGCTCACTTCAACTATTGAAGTTTGCATGCCATTTTAGCACCCTTTGAATTAACAAAACCCTTCGGACCGTGTCATCTACACGTCCTAGGTAACCATTCTATTAGAAGAACCTTCTTTTGTTTATTCAACTACCATATACCAAATTATATGTAGTGGTTGCTACATTAATCCATCAAGACTAAATATCTCTAAGAAAGATCAAATCATGTCATATTCAACTCCTTGAATATTGTCAGAAACCTCTTCCGATATGTCGACTATTTCATAGATGTTAAACATGCATGTCTATTTATTTATAGATCCAAACACGGTGATAGGCTTCACGCCTTTAGGAGGGTTTTCCAAGTTCAAACTTGATTTCGTGTATGGATACTATCACGGATTCTATGACTTCTAGTCATTTTATGGAGTCAAGGCCCATCATCACTTCTTGGCATGCGATGGTTCATCATTGTCAAACAATAATGACTTCGTTTCAAATCTTACTATTTGATTCTTACCGACCCACATGGTTCAATAAGAACTCTAATCTCCAAGATCACACCCTTTGTAATCACGGAGCCATGAGCATTGTGGCTGCCACCAGGACACTTTCGGTTGCTCGCCATTTAGCACATATAGCTAAGGTTCAACAACCTTATCAAAGTTCTATTGTCCTCCCTTAACTTTTCACGAAAAATTGCTTCTCAAGACACTTGACGCCCAAGCGACAAACTCTTTTGTCCTCGGTGTTATGGAGGAATTCCAAAAATTCTTTGGGATAACCTACAAAGACGTGCTTATCCGACTTTGGTTGTAAACATTTTACTTATGCATAGCATAACAAAATTTAAGAAAAGACAATTCGGGTTTTATCCCAAACCATAACTCATATGGTGTCATTTCAACGGATCACGATGGTGCTCTTTTCAGTGTAAAAGCGGTAGTCTCTAAAGCTTTCATCCTTAAAACATAATGGCAGTTTTATAAATGACACCTTTGATCTTACCATGTCAAACAAGGTTTGATTTTATCTCTCTAACATACCATACTCCGTGGTTTATCGGAAATGCAAATTCATGGAACAATTCCTGAAATCTTAGGTGTTTTGCTAAACACAGAACTCAAATATCTTCCTTTATGATCAAATCATAAACTCTTTTATTTTCTTGTTACAATGATTTTTCACTTCATCTTGAAAGTCTTTGAACAATTTTCAAATGTTTCATACTTCTTCCTTATTAAGTACATATATAGATATATTCACTCAAATTTCTGGAGAAAGCATATGAAGCAAAAAGATCCATCTCATATGGCTACACATAATGGACAATATACATCAACATGCATAATATCCAATAAGTTATTCATCTGTTCCTCTTTGGCCTATGGACGGAGTTTCAATTATCTCGAGGAAAGTTTCACAAACGTCAATTGATCAAAATCAGAAGACTCCAAAAATCCATCAACATGGAGTTTCTTCATGTTTACTTTCCAATATAATTCAAACAACAATGTCACTTCATAAGTGATCTTCCAATTATTTGTCTTACGACATTTTAGCAATAATGTTTATGGATGTGATTTCTCCAACTAGACTTGTAAAAGTTCATCCATCCTTTATGGAATACGGTAATTATTGAACAACCATTGTTCTCGTAATACCGGAACAAAATAACAATTATTAAAACAAATCTTGAAGGTTAGGTTTGATGACAACAAAAAACACAATAACACTTTATTTGTTTTCGATGAACATCATCACTTATTCTCTTGCCAGATCCTTAGGTCGTTGCAGGTCATGAATTGTGTTGTTCTGTATGACACTTCACACCAACCAATTCGGTATCCAATACCTAAGAACCACATTGTTTAACAAGCAAGGAATACAGCCATAACATGTATATCTTCTATATACCTAAGTTGGACATCTCCAACATTTTCTTTTCTGCATAATATTTTATAGATTCTCTTTCAGCAATTCCTTTTCTTTTAAAAGAATCTATCAACATCAATAGTGGTGTCATTCACATGACACATAGTACAAAGTGTATATAGTCAAATACTAATATCTTTGGACTTGCACTTTGAAGTGGATCACCATCATCAAATGTTTGGTGTTATTTCAAAAATCCATTATTTAGTAATCTATTAGTGTAGTAAACATTTTACTTACATCTTCTATTCATCCTTATCATGACAACTTTCATGATCAAGCTACTATAGCCTATAAGGAAGAATCACGAGTATAATGTTAGTTCCCAAAACCTTTTTGGGAGATCCGGATGCCTAGCATCTCCATCCTTCAAAAATTCTCATACAATATGAGAATATGTATTTTCCTAAATTATACTCTATCATAATGCAACCAAAAACATTGTTTCAGATATCACAATATCTTCCACACATGATGGTTTCTAAAACAATTTTTTAGCTCCTAGATAATGTTGATATTAAAACAACTTTTGAATATCAATAATCATGGAGGTAAACATGATACTTTAGATACTACCATTGGAATTCTTACTCTTGATTTAATACTACTTATTAAACTTCATGGAGTAAATAGAGTTTGTTGAAAGTTTGCAATAGGACTTCCAAACTTTAAATTGACATTCAAAACAATACGATACCAGTTTGTAAAGTAAATATCTAGAATTCTATAGTTCTATTATCTCAATTAAAACTAAGCATAAGGTAGTGAACATATGCCAATGACTACAAAAAATTATGCAAATTCACTTCGATATAGTTTATGACAAATTGAGTTTGACTAATCCAAATTAGAAATGAACTCCCACTCAAAAACGACATCACTCGTGCCTTTTTGGTGATTACATGAACCAAATCCACTACACCAAGTCGGATCATCACGTGAGTCAGTGTAGCTTCAAAGGCGAGCATCAATATGGGCATCACATCAACTATATGACTCATGTTTAACCTTTCGGTCCATGTTCCGAGGCCATGTTCACATGCTAGGCTCACAAGTAAGAACCTTAGTACTCGTGTGTAAAAATGTCTTTACCGTTGTATGAAAGCGTAGAGTCGAGTACACCCGATCATCACATGATGTCTCGAAACACGATCCATAGAACGGTGCATACTTAAGGAAGAACACATTTTATCTTGATATTTAAATGAGGGATCATCTTATAATGCTACTAAAACGCCAAACTAGCAATATGACATGCAAACATCATATGTGTAAAGTGGAATGATATGGTCCATGCATTTGATCACCATCATGTGCATCATGGTATGCTCTCTATCATTCCTTTGTGTGTAAGGCCAAGGTCTATGGAACTTACATGTTAGGTGAGTTGTAAGGGTATCTACCATACATCAACTTACAACCTTACCATATCATCACACTAGCCCAGAAACAATCAAAACTAGACGCCTAATTTATCCATTGCAAGTTTTACGTGGCTTAGGGCTTTCGGAGATAGAACCGGTCTTACCTACGAACATGGACCACAACGATGATAACTAAGTCATTAGCAACTTGTTGTAAATCAGATATTAACTATAGTAGGAGAGACAGACACTCGCTAGCCACTTATGCAAAACTAGTTGCATGTCATTCGTGGAACCGGTCTCATGTGCGATGACATGTAAAGTTGGTCCGGGCCGCTTCATCCCACTATGCCACCAATTTCCAAAATACATGAAAGAAGCAATAACATGATCATCACCGCCCACACATTCTTATGTGTTCTACCTGTGCAAAGCACCTACGCATAGATCAGGCTCTGATACCACTATTGGGTTCGCAGCATAGAAAACAAAAAAATCCTACAATGGGAACTATACGCCAAGATCTATCTACTAGATACAAGCAACGGGTGGATATACATCCATAGAGAACTTACCCTGACAACCTCCATCCTCGCCCAGCAAAGCAGCAGAAGTAGCAACTCCTTTCCAGATAAAGCCACCGGGAACATGTATCTCGCTAATCAGAGACCATGGGGAATAACTAGAGGGGGAGAGAGATCCTTCACGAGGAGGTGTGTGTTGTGAGGAAGAGAGGGGGCCTTTTATAGGGAAGAGGGGGGCAGCCAAGGGCCATGGTGTGGCAGCCATGGTGGTGCCCCCACCTCTTCCATCATTCATGTGGTGGATGCTCCACTCACATAAATATGCGTCCACTCACACTTCCACTCACATGCATTAAATTTCCACCAAATTTAATGCAAGCTCTCATTAAATAAAACTATTTTATTTATTTTATTCAGAATTTTTTTAATTACTTTAGTTAACAAACATTCACATAAAACCCCCTGCAACATTTCAATATCACATGTAGAACCAGTTTCTACACCCAAACAATTTTGGTTTCCATTGAAATGATTCCAGCGCTTTCTTAAATCTTTATTTGAAACATATTTGCTCCAAATGGTGCCGGTATCCCTTAAGTGTGTCACCCTACAGTTCGCAAATAATGCAGACATGATCGAGACCCCTCTCCGATCAATAATCGAAGCGGACCGAGATCCGCATCGACTCCCACATATTCAACGATGACTTTTGTGATCCAAGTGAACCTTTAATGTTGTAACCAAATCCCTTTGTCTCGCGGTATATTACATGTCCGAGATTCGCTAATCGGTATTGTTGGGTTTGCAGCACAGAAAACAAAAACAAATCCTACATTGGGAACTATACGCCAAGATCTATCTACTAGATACAAGCAATGGGTGGATATAAATCCACAGAGAACTTACCCTCAAGACAACAAAGCTTTGTTAACGAGTTAGAACTCGTGGATGATGTAGTCATACACTTGCCGATCTCAAGATCGTGATGAAGTCCAGCAGGTCCGCCTCAAGACGGCCCATCAGATCTAGCTCCAAGTCCAAAGCACCACCAATTCCAAAGACTGAAAGCAGGTGCATCCGTGATCGCACACACGCCCAAGACTCGACAACCTCCATCCCTCACTCCAGCAAAGCAGCGAGCAGCAACTCCTTTCTAGAAAAAGCCACCGGGAACATGTATCTCGCTAATCCGAGACCATGGGGAATAACTAGAGGGGAGAGAGATCCTTCACGAGGAGCTGTGTGTTGAGAGGAGGAGAGGGGGGGCTTTATAGGGAAGAGGGGAGACAGCCAAGGGCCATGGCATGGCAGCCATGGTGGTTCCCCACCTCTTCCATCATTCATGTGGTGGATGCTCCACTCACATAAATATGCCTCCACTCACACTTCCACTCACATGCATTAAATTTCCACCAAATTTAATGCAAGCTTCCTTAAATAAAACTATTTTATTTATTTTATTCAGAGTTTTTTAATTAATTTAATTAACAAGCATTCACATAAAACCCCCGCAACATTTCAATATCACGTGCGTAACCAGTTCGCAATTTCACCCAAAACAATTCCGTTTCCATCGAAATGATTCGGCTTTCTTAAATCTTTATCCGAAACATATTTGCTCCAAATGGTGTCGGTATCCCTTAAGTGTGTCACCACGATTCACAAATAATGCAGACATGATCGAGACCCCCTCCGATCAATAATCAGATGGGACCTGAGATCCGTGACCGACTCACATATTCAACGATGACTCTTGTGATCGTAGAACCTTTAACGCCGTAACTAAATCCCTTTGTCTCGCGATATATTACATGTCCGAGATTTGATCATCAGCATCCAAATACCTAGTTTGATCTCATATCGACATGCACTCTTTTCTCGCTCCGTGATATAACATTCTAGTGATCACATCACTTGCTTGCAAGCTATTCTCAATGTGATATCACCGGGAGGGCCCAGAGTATATATATCCTTCATCGGGATGGACAAATCCCACTCTTGATCCATGAGCCTCAACTTAATACCTTCGAAGTATCTGAACCCACCTTTATAGTCACCCTTTTACGGTGATGTTCGATGTTATCAAGTTACTCTTCCGATATTAGCAACTAACATGATATCATCGTCAAAGGACTAAGATTACTTTGTATGATGTTATAGAAATATAAACGTAATGACTTTGATCGTAATGCTATACTTTGGATGAATGTTCATCACATCATTCCACTAATGTTGTGACCTCGTTATTAACAACATCCAATGTCCATGATCAGGAAACCTTGATCATCTTGTTAATCAACAAGCTAGTTTATATGAGAGGCATCACTAGGAACTTTGTATTTTGTTTATTAAACACACATGTATTAACGTTTCCAATTAATACAATTAAAGCATGCAAAATAAACATTTATCATAAACATGGAATAAGATAATATCCACTTTATTATTGCCTCTCGGGCATATTCCCTTCAGGTATCCCAATACCTAGTTTGATCTCGTTACCGAAATGCACTCTTTTCTCGTTCCCGTGATATAACATTCTAGTGATCACATCACTTTCTTGCAAGCTATCTTAATGTGATATCACCGAGAGGGCCCAAAGTATATCTATCCGTCATCGGGATTGACAAATTCCACTCTTGATCCATGAGCCTCAACATAACACCTTCGGAGTGTCTGAACCCACTTTTATAGTCACCCTTTTACGGTGTGACGTTTGATGTTATCAAGTCATGCTTCCAATGTTAGCAATTAACATGATCTCATGGTCTAAGGACTAAGATTACTTCGTATGATGTTATAGCAATATAAACATAATGACTTTGATCGTAATGCTATACTTCGGATGAATGTTCATCACATCATTCCACCAATGTTGTGACCTCAAGTTATTAACAACATCCAATGTCCATGATCAGGAAACCTTGATCATCTTGTTAATCAATGAGATAGTTTATATGAGAGGCATTACTAGGAACTTTGTATTTTGTTTATTAAACACACATGTATTAACGTTTCCAAATTAATACAATTATAGCATGCAAAATAAACATTTGTCATAAACAAGGAATAAGATAATAACCACTTTATTATTGCCTATCGGGAATATTCCATTCACCTCTGTCAATGGGAAAGGGGTACCCCATTGTCGGTTCTCTATGATAAACATGTACTTACAATGACAATAACTTACCGTGACTAAAGTTGAGTAGCATGAGGTTCTGCATAAGCAAGGGGCATGAGATTTTCAACTTATAACTTGTCAAGCATATCCTCGTATTTGTGTCACTTTAACCTTAATCACCTCAAGATGCTTATGATAGGGGCAATGAGAGCTGAAAGCTAATAAGTACCATAATTTTGGAAGCTCTTGATGAGACTTGAATCTCCGCTTCCTTCTATGAAGGGCCTTTCTTTTACTTTTATGTTGAGTCTCCATCCTCTATCTTTATGCACCAATTGAGAGAGCATAGTGGTCATTCTTAGTTTAATGTGCATTGTCCCAAAACTTGTTGATTGATTCATAACTTTGATATTGCTTGTTCTTAAATTATTTGTATATAGTCATCCTTATGAACTTTGAAGGTGTCCTATGCATTTATGTTTTGTTATACCATGAGGGACAAGCTGAATACCACTCTTATTATGTTTTATATGTGAAACAAACAAACGCCTTTCAATGCATTGTTATTCATGATCTTTTGTTTGTATTTTAATGTTACAACATAGTTGCTATGTCTTATTGTTAGAACTCCATCTTTCATACTCATGTTTAGAGTACTTTAATCCTAGCTATTATTGTTTTACAAATACCTTGATCAAGATTGTGATGGTGCATGTCACCTCAAAAATTATTATTTTTATCACTTACCTACCAAGGACAGCAGGAGTTAAGCTTGGGATGCTTGATACGCCATAAACGTATCTATAATTTTTGATGTTTCATGCTTGTTTTATATCTACTTTCTTATGTTTTGTTCACACTTTGATGTATTTTTATACATTTTCTAGAACTACCCTATTAACAAGATGCCAAAGTGTCAGTTGCCTGTTTTCTGCTGTTTTTGGTTTCACAAAAGCTAGTAAAGAAATATTCTCGGAATTGGATGGACAAAAGCCAAAGTCAATATTTTACTCAAGCAACACGGAGACCGGCGGGGATTTATGGCGCACTGTATGGTGCCACAGGCTACAACCCTAGGCACGACACCAGGGGTGTGGGGCCCCTAGTGCTCCACCGACCTTACCCCTTCGCCCATAAAAGCCTCCCGAGACAAAAACCCTAAGTACCAGATCAGAATTCCACGAAAAGTTCCACAGCAGCGCCGCCACTAAAGAGGAGATTCGGGGGACATAAGTCTCGCTCGACACCATGTCTGGATGGGGAAGTGCCCGAGTCATCTCCATCGACTCCACCGCCATATCCATCGTCATTCAACTCCCATGATAAGGAGGAGTAGTTTCTCTCGAGGCTAATGGCTCTCTGGTAGCTATGTGTTCATCTCTCTCTATGATCTTATGAGATCATGAGCTTTGTAATCTATAGATCTATTCTGCTACTCAAGTGCTTTAATTAATCTCTACTTATCCCCACATGTGTGAAGTTTACATTGTGCACACTGTGTGGCACTTTGGCTAAGGTTACATAAATACTTATCATGAGTATAATTTGAGTTGGATGTCTCTATGAGATTGTGGTGTTTGTTGGAACCATCTAGCGCTCAAGGTGACAGTGAGGGATTATCTAGATGGGGAATGCGAAATTTAAGGTGTGCTATTATAGCCCTACATCGTCCAACGAGAGAGTAGTTCAGGGTATCATAATGAAGAGAAGATATTTATATGATAGTGTCCACTGGTGAAAGTATGATCCCTAGGCCTTGTTTCTAAGCATTGAAACACCATTTACAATCAGTGATGTTACATGTTTGCTTGCTTCCACTCTTATTTCAGATTGCAATTACCACTTATAATCATCCATATTACTTATATTTCACTATCTCTTCGCTGAACTAGTGCACCTATACACCTAACAAGTGTATTGGGTGTGTTGGGGACACAAGAGACTTCATGTATCTTGATTGCAGGGTTGCTTGAGAGGGATACCTTTGACCACTTCCTCCCGAGTTCGATAAACCTTGGGTGATCCACTTAAGGAAACTTGCTCTTGTTCTACAAACCTCCACTTGAGGCCCAACCTGCCTACAAGAATAGAAGCATGTAGACATCATATGGTTGTAGTCGTGAATGAGGTAAGGTAGTTTACTTTTCCTATTACTAAGTAGTATAGTAGTAGTCATCATGAAGATGAACGACAAGACCGGTGGCATCATGGACTTGCCGCCAAACCTGAGCACCTGATGGAGATCATGGAGCGCGAAAACAACCATGTCATGTCACATTTTTATTAGATAAGATATGATATTTGTGTGCATCTTGTTTGGGTGCAAGTATTACATACATGATGGTAGCATTTAAATAGGATGATCCCTAATTAATACGAACAAAAGTGTTCTCCCATTAGTGTGCACCACCAAGAAAGTTTGTTGTTATGAAGCAGACCATGATGATCGGGTGCTAGACATATCTACATTCGCATACGGTGGGTGCAAGCCATGTATGCACAAAAAATACACTGTGGTTGGGTTGGAGAGCCTAGCATGTACAAACATGGCCTTGGAACACGATGATCAAAAGATCAAGCACGGGTCACATGGAAGATGTGATCGACGAATATAGTCCACCCTGGCAACAACATCAAAGGTCATGATGATCGGGGATGATGTGGTGTAAAGGGATCGTGTAATCACTACACTATCTTTAGGCATGATAGTTTAAGTGGGAGTTCATTTGATAATAAGATTACAAATTTTAACTTATTATTATGAACTTAGTATAAGTCCCTTTTGCAAATAACTCATAGATTATGGCCATCCCCTCAGTTGAGGACTT
Organism: Avena insularis; assembly: GCA_023614405.1. Lineage (NCBI taxonomy): Eukaryota > Viridiplantae > Streptophyta > Magnoliopsida > Poales > Poaceae > Avena > Avena insularis. Next base: position 210,867 of record JAJUPC010000515.1, on the reverse strand, counting down.
CTTTAGTCCATTAATGAATGGGGAGAAACTTAAGTTAGATGGGTCGAAGTTTATCAACCGGTACCAACGCCTAAGAAGGATCCTCATAGAAAACCATCTCATCTATGTCCTTTGTGAACCACTAGAAGATTTATCTGATGAATCCGATGGTAGAGAAGATAAGACTCTTCGTGACCACCATGATACCTTCACCAAGGTCAACCCAAAGCTGGATCATCAATGTAAAGGGTATATGTGATATACAAGTAATAAATGTATCCATGAAACACTTATGCAGTTTTCAAGTATTTGATACTTAATCTTGTTTTATTGAAAACAGGACCATCTACGTGAGAGTTACAAAATGGAATGAGGCACTGATGGCGTGATGACGGCAAATAAGCTAGTTGATGCCGACGACACTCCTTTCCTCGAAGTTTATCATTAGGATTAGTAGATTTGAATAAAAGCTTTGCAATCAAGTTTATAAAACTTATTAGTGTGTCTTTCTTATTGCGATACGGTTATTCATATTAATAAGAAACAATTTAGTTATTCTATTTTTAAAAATAATTTATTTTATGATTCACATTGGGATTATAAACAAGTTATTCTAGTCTTTGTCTGTATGATCAAACAGACGTTTATGAAAATTGCCAAAAGATATTCAAGTTCAAATATTTAATGACACTATTGTTTAAGTCATTTTGGTTATTGCATGTTTTTCATGTTTATGAAAATTCGGGTCATAGATATTTGATCTAGAGACTTTGCAAAACATGCCTCGTTGGGCAGAATGACTAAAACTTTGCATTCCGGTAAAGCGGTGATATGCGAATGATTGTTGAATTTTATACATATGATGTATTGTATTTTCAAGAAATAGTGGAAATTATTATTTTATAAACTTCATGGTGAGTTGAAGTAAATATGTTTATTTACTCAATGAAACACAAGTTTGAAAATATTTTAATTGTTCAAATGATTTCAGAATGAGGTGAATATAAGATTAACAAGGATTTCAAAATCTCTGTGATTTGATCAAAGTGAATTCAAGTTAATGACGAATTGGCATATAAGGACTTGTGAAAAATTGTTTCACAAATTATGATAATTAGACAAATTCAAATTGTATTGACTTGTCTGAACATCATGATCATAATGTATAAGATACATATGGTCCAAATGATCTTCGGATGGGTTAACGTCGGGAATTAGAGTTAGAGATTGAATTAGTAAATACTCAAAAGTATTAGGAACATCTAAAGATTCGCGGAAATAACACCATATGAGACATCACAAGCTCGAATCTCTAGAGATTTCGATAGTTTGAGATCATTGTGAATAGTAAATTCTTTGTGTGACATTCTTAGTAAGACTATGAATACAAATTCCAAACTAATACCCGAAGAACACAAAGTATGTATTGTCTCGGCGAGGTACTTCTTTGAGAAAAGTTCCTTATAGAAGTGTTAGTGAAAGGGTATATGTAAGTTGAAGTTTTAGCTAATAATTTATAAAGTAGTATTCAAGAACTTATTCTGCCATTTGCAGAATTTCATTCTTGATTCAGTTGTCCTATTATTGGAATAATACATACCTCGAACTACAAAGGAAGATTGATGGACCCAAGTACAAGAAATGACTTAGAATCGTGAAATTGACAAAGGACCGATCAAAACTACAAAGTCTTCAAAAGTTTGAAGAAAAGATTGTAACTAGTACAACATACAGGTTTTGATTAATCTGGAATTGCTAAGTCTTGTAGCAAAAAATTCTCGATTTGATGTAAGATCAAAGAATTTTGGATTTGCTGTGATTATCTAGAAAAGTCTACAAGTGGAGTGGGAGCTAATAAGTTTACCAAATAGAATATGTGGACTATATTTGAGTGGGAGATGAGTGACATCCTAGAATATCAAATATTGATGAAATATTTGAGTGGGAGCGTGACAATGTTCTTGAATATGTAGTTGACATATTAGTGAACAATGTGTTTAGTATTAGGAATGATTAGATCATTGGATGGATGAAATTTAACTTAAATTAAATATAGAGGATCTATGTGATTAGATCAGATGTTTAATGAACATTAAATGTCAAAATGCTTGGAGAATTCTAAATGTGTTCGGAAGGACCTGTTGAGATGTGAAAGTAGTTTAGAATGGAAAGAAGCAAAGAATAAAAGATTCTTGCTTGTGAAACTAGAAGAAGCATCCGAGTAAAGACTTGATATTTACGACAATGGTTAAAACAGGAAAAGGGATGCACTACATCAACTATGCCTTGGCCATAGTTTTCTCAAGGTAAACCCGTGTTGTTTATACTTGATATAATGTGACCCATGTTCTTAGTTGTAAAGAGCAAAGATAATAGAGTGATTTGAATCAATCACTTAATCAGTTAAGTTTGAATGTAGTGAAAGCGTACGGACATCAAAGTGAAAGGATTGCTTTGATTGAATATACATAGATGTGGAAGTATTAGGATACTTCAATATTAGCAAGTATGATTTTGGTTTAAAGAAAGTTCGACTTTCATTAAGTGTGTTTATAGTTATACTTGACATCTTGAAAGTTCTATTAACTGATATATGGTCATCGATATACTAGAAAACAAAAGTCTCACTTTGTCACCAAAATGCTACAACACATTATATGATAATAGTGTGAATGTCAAAATAGGTGACATTAATGAGTTGCAAAATAGGACCTTATGAATCAGTAAAACAGATTTAGGACAGAAGTCCTCCATGAGAAAGCATCATCAATAAACACATATTAGATATGTTTACGATTAGTAGCAATGCAGCTAGTCTATTTGTAATCTAGTGCAAGTTGGAGAAGGAGATATGCCCTAGAGGCAAATAATAAAAGGGGTTTATTACCATATCTCATTAGTTCATAATAGTTTTATATCATGCTATTGTTGGGTTCAAAACATAGAAAACAAAAATTTCCTACACTACGAACAACTAAGCACACAGATCTAGCTACCTAGATATAATCAATGGGTGGATATACATCCATAGAGATCTTACCCTTGAATACTGAAATGTTTTGTTAACGAAATCTGATTTCATGGATGATGTATTCGTTCACTTGCCGATCTCAATATCGTGATGAAGTCCAGAAGTCCAAAAGAGGTCCAGCACCAGCAAGTCCATCACCACAAAGCAGCAGGCATCCGTGATGACACACACGCCTAGTACTCAAAACCTCCGTCCTCACTCCAGCGATGTAGCTAAGCAAAGAACTCCTTTTATACAAATCCACCGAGAACATGTATCTCATTAATCCGACACCATGGGGAATAAACTAGAGGGGGGAGAGATCCTTCACAAGGAGGTGTGATGTCAGAGGAGGAGAAGGGGACCTTTTATAGGGAGAGGGAAGTTCTCCCATGGTCAAGTGCCATGGAGGTGCCCCACCTCTTCCATTATTCATGTGAGTGGATGCTCCACTCACATAAACATACCTCCACTCATACTTCCACTCACCTGCATTAATGTTCCACCAAAATTAATGCAACTCTCATTAAATAAAACTCTTTTATTTATTTTATTCAGAATTTTGTTAATTACTTTAATTAACAAACATTCACATAAAACCCCTACAACATTTCAATATCACATATGTAACGGGCTTCATCAATTTCACCAAACAATTTTGGTTTCCATCGAAATGATTCCAGCGCTTACAATCTTTATCTAAAAATATTTGCTCATAAATGATGTCGGTATCCCTTAAGTGTGTCACCCTACGATTCATGAATAATGCATACATGATCGAGACCCTCTTCAATCAATAATCGAGCGGGACCTAGAGATCCATATCACTCCCACACATTCAACGATGACTCAAGTGATCGTGTGAACCTTTAACATTTGTAACTAAATCCCTCTATCTCACGATATATTACATGTCCAATATTTGATCATCGGTATCCCAAGACCTAGTTTGATCTTGTTACCGACAAGTACTCTTTTCTCATTCCCGTGATATAACATTCTAGTGATCTTATCACTTGCTTGCAAGCTACATCAATGTGATATCACCAAGAGGCCTAGAGTATATCTCTGTCATCTGGATGGACAACCCACTCTTGATCCATGAGCTTATACATAACACTTTCGGAGTTTCTAAACCCACCTTTATTGTCACCATGTTACGGTGAAGTTTGATGTTACAAGTTACTCTTCCTAAGTTAGTGATTAACATGATCTCAAGGTTCAAGGGCTAAACTATCAACACCCAGATTTTTAATCCTAGATGCCTGTTATGCCATACATCGCAATCCCAGGATTACCATTTTTGTGAGACATAACAGATTGGATATCACAAAGACATCATCCATTACAAACCATAATAAGGTCTTACAAATAAGGATCTCATGATCCAGCCTTAATACAATCAAGAAAGCGGAATAAATAGCATAGCGGTGGGGTCCATCTTCAAATTCATAGGCAATGCCGACGATGGAGGTAGTCCTAGTTATCATAGTCAACGGTTGTCCTTCATCTTGGTAGTCTCCTTCATAGTCCGCCATAGGAATAGCTAGGGACAAAAGCCATGAGTACTCTTTATACTCTAAACTACCACTAACAAGTAGTATAGTTCTAGTAGGAAATGCTAACTCTAAGTTTACTTGTAAAGCAAAGTTTGAAACCTAAGTTGAGTTCGTACAAAGAAAGATAAAATAAAGTTTGAAAACACCTAAGTGGGAACTTAGTTATCATAGTCACAACTTTGTTGTGGTCAAGTCATGTCACAATCCATTTCATAAGTCGTTTTGAAAACATCTGACAACGGAACAGTATGGCCACTCCAACTGTCCATAACCACGGATGCGGCTATTCGAATAGTTTGACACTCTGCAGAGGTAGTACAATTTAACCACAAGATTCGATACATCCGGTGGATAACCTGAATCATCATACTTAGTATGCGATAATCAAACATAACCTTTCGCTTACACACCCTAGTATAAGCACCTCTCCTATGAGCATGGCCTCACAACCATGACCATCCGTCATATTGGGTACTATAGGTGGACAACATTGAGAGGTAGTATGTGCTCGCCGTTCGACGAGAGCTTGTTGGGAACCCCAAGAGGAAGGTATGATGAGCACAGTAGAAGTTTTCCTCGCTTATGAAACCAAGGTTTAATCGAACCAAGAGGAGCAAGGAAACACCCCAAAGGTGTTACTAATTGGCAGGGCGACTAAGGTGCTAGTAGAAACATGGAGACCTGCACAACACAACCATAGAACTTTGTCCCCAACTCATAAGGTTGTCAATCTCACCGTGTTTTATGGAAAACAAAGGATTAAACGACGAATGGAAAGAAGTAAAAGTTTGCGTAAAGTAAACACAAAGTAGTAAACAGTTGTAGATTGTGTAAAGAGAAAGGACCGGGATCCATAGTTCACTAGAGGTCGCCTCCTTAGATAGAAAACATGTGGGTGAACAAATTACAGCGGGTAATTGACAAACACCGAGAAAGCAATACATGCATATACTAATCATCTTGACTCCTTTGAGAATTGGGCATTACAACATAATACATGACCGCCATCCAACCGCATCTATGCCTAATAATCCACCTTGGTTATCATCCGAACCCTCCAAAGATTAAGTTGCAAGCAACAGATTATTGCTTTATGAACTACGTAAAGTAAATACGATTGTTCTATGAACAAAGGGTTGTTGTTTTCTCCCTAGTAGCAACAAGACATCTAGTACCTTAGAGATTTCCATACTTCCCAGATTACCAGAGGCATGAACCCACCATCGAGCATAAATATTATCTCTTGGAGTTGCTAGCATCTACTTGGCCAAGATAGCTACTAACAACGGAAAGCATGCAAGATCACAAATAACAAAGACATGATAGAATCAATAATCAATTTGAAATAGCATCTCAATATCCATCGGATCCCTGCAAACACAACATGTATGAATTACAAATAGATGATCTTGATCATGAACGGAGCTCACAAGATCTAAACATGAAAGCACAAAGGAGGAGAACCAGCCATCTAGCTACTACATGGATCTGTAGTCCAAGGATGAACTCACGATCACACCGTGAGGCTTGCATGGTGATGAAGAAGGCCTGTGGTGAATTCCTCTCGCGTGGTGCCGAAGAGCTTCGCATCCTCCCGATCTAGGGATGGAGATGACGGTGGCTACAGACTCTTTCATTGATTTTTGATCAGGTACTTAGGGTTTTCGTCCCGAGGGAAATATATATGCTGAAGGATAGGCCGAGGGTGACGGAGCGCCACACCACCCTGGCACGGCCAGGCTCGGCCGCATGGCTGTGTGGTGGTGGCTCCTCGCCCTTCTCCGCCTCAGATTCTCGCACTTGATCCTTCCTAAAAATAGGCACTTTGGCTTTTGTCCTGCCCAATTCCGAGAATTTTCATTTTCCGACTTTCCCGGAACCAAAAACAGCAGAAACAGTGCTTGCACTGTGGCTCTTGTTAATAGGTTAGTCCAAGAAATCATATGAAAACTACTCCAAAGTTGGAACAAAACACAAGACAGTGGATAAAATGAAGCATGTAACATCAAAAATTATAGATACATTTGCAATGTATCAACATCCCCAAGCTTAACTCCTGCTCGCCCTCGAGTAGGTAAGGATAAAAAGAAAGAATAATTTTTGAGGTGACATGCACCATCAAAGACTTGATCAAAGTTTTGTAAAACATTCAAAGCTGGGATCATAGTACTTCAATCATAACATGAAAGACAAAGTTCTAGCAATAGCTTAAGAAACTATGATGCAACATGAAAAGGCACAAACAAAAGATTCATGAATAACATGCTTTCCAAGACGCTTGTTTGTTTCACATAAAGAAAACATGGCATAATAGTATTCAGCTTGTCCTCAATAGAGTAGCAAATATAAATGCATAGGACACCTTCAAAGTTCATAAGAGTGACTAGATACTATAGTTTAAAACAAGCAATATCAAGTTATGCATCAATCAACTAGTCTTGGGACAATGCACATAGAACTAAGAATGGCCACTATGCTCTCAAAGTAGGTGCATAAAGGTAGAAGGTGGAGACTCAATATAATGGTGGAAGAAAGGCCTTTGTAAAAGGAAGTAGGATTCAAGTCTCATAAAGAGCTTCCAAAATTATGGTACTTATAGCTTTAGCTCTCATTTCTATCATAAGCATCTTGAAGTGATTAAGGTTAAAGTGAACAAACTATGGTGTACATGTTTGATTGAAGCATAAGTCGAAATCTCATGTCCCTTGTATACGAGGGTCGCCCTCATGCTACTCAAGTTTAGTCACCGTAAGTTCTTGTCATTGTAAGTACATGTGTATCATTGAGAACCGCCAACGGGTACCCCTTGCCCGATGATACTAAGAATCCCCATATCAAAATGACAAGGCAAGGCATAACATGCATCTCAAAGATTCTTCTTATTTACCATGGAATATGGTGCTTTTTCTCTCTTTCCTCTTTTCATAGTATCTTTTTTTCTCTTTATATAGGACTCTTTTTATAAGAAGAATGCTTCATAGACAGCTTATTATGGTTACGCAGGTTTCACCATGTCAGCATGGATTAGATCAATACCAGCGCTTTCTAACACATATACATAACTCCATGGACTTACAAGCTCCCTTTCATTTCACAGACGACATCCATATACAAAAGAGCATGATATCAACTAGGTACAAGTACCAAGTGCAATGTTGAAAGCGCTCCCTATGAAAGCATGGTTCTGCTAATTCCCAACAAATAAGTGCAAGCATACAACATAGACTTACACAATGGTTCAAGTTTATTAAGGGCAAGTAAAGTAAAGTGTGCCATCAAGTTCGTGAGAGCTTTAATCACTAGTTTTCTCACAACAAGTTTAATTTGGAAGGTAAAACAAAAGCATGAATATACTTGAATAGCATAAGCTAGTAGGTAGGTATGGTGGACCTTTGGAATAACTTGGTTTAGGAGTTGGATGCATGAGTGGAACTCATACTTGGTTGTGGAGGCTAGCAAAAGACTAGAGCGACAAACTAAGAGAGCAATAATGGCCATAATCATGCAGAGCGACAAAACATCATTGATCAAAGCAGAAAGTGATACTACAAGTTGAAAACTAAAGGATCATAAAGGCTATGGTGACTTGTGACAGTCATAATATGGTGTGAGCATGCCAAGTCAACCCAAATAAAGCATCAAAGGAGAATACCACTATACTATGCTTTAATATGCTAAAACAACGATGATTCATCCAAGGCACATTACAATCTCAATTGTTTATAACAAGTCATGCTACAGAAAAGAATACTAAGCATAAAGCCAAAACAATATCAAGCATGGCATGACAAAGCACAGGCCACAGTCAAAAGCAAGCTCTTTTTACCACAAAAGCATGAACTTTCCTACTCTTTTCCAAACCAAACCAAACCAATTGCAAACCAATGTATGAAAGAGGGGGTCCAACCAATTTATTCAGAAAACTAAGCAAATCAAGCAAACTAAAAACCAAAACGAAAACGAAAAAGAAGACGCTCCAAGAAAACACAATCAGGCATGAAACAATAAAATGAAGCGCTTGGAAGAAACCGATTTTATTGATGAAGAAGGGATGCCTTGGGCATCCCCAAGATTTGACGCTTGTACTTCTTGGATATTTCTTGGGGTGACACGCGTGGCATCCCCAAGCTTGAGCTTTAGTCCATCCTTCATCTCATTACTCATTCCTTCCATACACCTGAAATTTTTCCTTCATACAAAACTTCACACGATCTTTATTAGCAACATTAGTGCACTCAAGATAAAAGGTCTTAAGGTTCAGTTATAACACCAAATAAACTTTATTAGAACACTAGATACTGTAGCACTTCCTTAAAAAGCTCAATTCCCCAAAAGAACTCAAAAGGAACCCACAAGAAGCAAATGCGTAAATGGCAGAAATCTGTCAAAACAGACCAGTAGGTAAAGACGAATTTTTTCAAGACCTTCTATTGCTCAAATCAAAAGTGTTAAACTAACAAAAGTTAGATAACAACCTGGGGCAGAATCACAAACAAATACAGCTCAATCTGACATTCAGAGCTCTCTCACGAATATTTATGGTGAAGCACAAAAATCTGTTTCAGGACAGCAACTTTCCCAATCATTACTTCACTCTCATTAGAGGTTACTCTGGCACAAAAAGCAAATAAAAAGGATAAGGAGAAGTTATTACTGAAGTAGTAACTTCCAAGACTCATCTAAAACTTTTGGATTATCTCCCAATAAGTACTTTTCTTTAACGCCTTTAAGTTAGGCATAAGAAGCAAAGAAAGAATCAAGTGTTCTCAAATGAAGAAGCATTAAAACCAACTTTCTTGCCCTTACCTCTTTTATTTTTATTCTTAACCTTTGGGAAAATGTGATTGTTTGGTGGAGAAGAAAGGTGCATGGTCCCCCTTCCCACATCTATTATTGCTCCAAGGAGTTCTAATAGGGACCTTCCAGGTGTAATTTGTCCTTTTCCTGCACATTCAATAACAAGATAATCAGTAGAAATCATTTTCCCAAGGATCTTTGTAAACACTCCTTCAGCTATTCCAATAGGAAATAAGGTAGCATTATTAGCAAGAGATATTTCTTTTCCTCCTTCAGTAAGACCCCAAAGATTCAAAGATTCATAAATATCTTTGGGCATAAGACAAAATTCAGACATGATATCGCCGCGGGCTTGAAAAGTTTCAGGTTTATCTCAATCTTTACCGTAGGAGCCACTTTGATGGTTCAGAATTTATTGGAACGTAATTGTGATGCTCCCTAAGCGTATTATAGCAACTTTCTAAGCAAGTAGTGCTAGCCTCAAGAGTGTTCAACCTAGCAAATATTTTTATGAAAAGAAATATCAGTATTAGGCATAGTGTAAGGAGGATCAATTTCTTTATAGCATTAATAGCATCATCCTCATTACATTGGAGGAAATCTCCTCGACAACAAAGCATCTAAAGCATATCTATAGCAAAGAGCAATCCCAAGGTAAAACTGCTAAGGAACAAGCTTTGAGTCATTTTAGGCTCAGCTTTTTCATGTAGATCGAGATTCTAGACCAAGATTCCTTAAAACATTCCTCAATTACTTGTTTAAAAGTGAAAATCATTTCCTCGGGTGACATAGTGAGGGAGAAGGCTAGACATGAAGGCAACTTAAGATAGGAACTAATTTTTGTGTTTTGAAGATAAAAACAAGCAAACAAAGCAAAAAGAAACTACAAAACAAAACAACAAAGTAAAGAGATTGGTTATGAGGGACTCCCCTTGTGAAGATGTCCTTGACTCTCAAGAACAATAAAAGATCTTGATGTGCTCTGCTCGACGAGAGCCTGCTGGAACCCCAAGAGGAAGGTATGATGAGCACAACAGCAAGTTTTCCCTCAGTTATGAAACCAATGTTTAATCAAACTAGTAGGAGCAAGGAAACACCCCAAAGGTGTTACTAGCTGAAGCTTTGGCAGAGCACTACCAAAGCTAGTAGCAACGTGAAACTTGCACAACACACCCATAGAACTTTGCCCCAACTTCATGAGGTTGTCAATCTCACCGTGTTTTATGGAAAACAAAGGATTAAACGACGAATGGAAAGAAGTAAAAGTTTGCAGAAAGTAAACACAAAGCAATAAACAGTTGTAGATTGTATGTAAAGAGAAAGGACCGGGATCCATAGTTCACTAGAGGTGGCTCTCCTTAGATAGAAAACATGCTGGGTGAACAAATTACAGCGGGGTAATTGACAAACACCGAGAAAGCAATACATGCATATACTAATCATCTTGACTCCTTTGAGACTTGATTGGGCATTACAACATAATACATAGACCGCCATCCAACTGCATCTATGACTAATAATCCACCTTCAGGTTATCATCCTTTGAGACTTGATTGGGCATTACATGTATGAATTATAAATAGATGATCTTGATCATGAACGGAGCTCACAAGATCTAAACATGAAAGCACAAAGGAGGAGAACCAGCCATCTAGCTACTACATGGATCCGTAGTCCAAGGATGAACTACTCACGCATCACACCGGAGGCTTGCATGGTGATGAAGAAGGCCTCCAGAGTGAATTTCCCTCTCCGGCAGGGTGCCGGGAAGAGCTTCATATCCCTCTCGATCTAGGGATGGAGATGACAGCGGCTACAGACTCTTTCGTGGATTTTTGATCGGGCCCTTAGGGTTTTCGTCCCGAGGGTAATATATAGGCGGAAGGAGAGGTCGAGGGGGTGCCGGGAGTGGCCACACCACCCCCTGGCGTGGGCCAGGCCTGGCCGCATGGCCAGGTGGTGTGGTGGCTCCCTGGCCCTTCTTCGTCTCGTATTCTGGCACTTGATCCCTTCTGGAAAAATAAGCACTTTGGCTTTTGTCCCGTCCAATTCCGAGAATATTCATTTTCTGACTTTCCTGGAACCAAAAACAGCAGAAAAATGTGCAGTGGCAATCGTGGCTCTTGTTAATAGGTTAGTCCAAGAAATCATATGAAAAGTACTCCAAAGTTGGAACAAAACACAAGAAAGTGGATAAAACCAAGCATGGAACATCAAAAATTATAGATACATTTGCAATGTATCAGTAGCCTCAGCTCAAACCTCTCCCGCGAGGGAACTAATACTAATGCGTATAAACTTCCGGCTAAGCCTTACCCAATTCAGGTATTGTGGTTGTACGGTAAAATTGGAATGGTATCGCATCCGAACCCAACCATCAGTTTTGTAAAAGGGCTAAGGCTCATGCCTCAACATTTTCATCATCATAAACCATTTGCGTTTCTCAATACATGTCAAAACATCTCAATAGAATGACTCCTCATTCCAAGGTTTTCACAAGTCATTTTCACCAAGTATTCCCATATAAAGTAAATCAAGTTTTGGGTTTTGTTCCAACTACTAAGTTAAGAGTGTTCACTAATGTGGGATGCTAATGTCAATCTCATGCCATAGAATGACATCTAAGTCTAACTAAATAGGTCAAGTTTTATACTCTTTATGCTACCTTTAAACAAGTAAAGGACTTTGGTAAAGTAAAGAAGGTAAAGCTTGTAAATAAAACTTGAATAGGTATAAGTCACAATGGTATAACCAAAGCGTGCCTAATGCCTTTTCTTAGGTTATCTAGCTCAATTCTAGCTTGCATAGTTAAGACACTTGCAAGGGTTAGCTTGCATTGTTGATGATGGCTTCCAAGTAATCACTTGCATGGTTAACTTGTATAATGCTAGCTTGCTAAAAATAGCTTGCTCATTTTACTTGAAGTGCTAGGCTTGCCTTGGGTAGTGTAGTGGTTGAAGTTTTCTTCCTCCTCTTGGTAGAACTCATCCTCCTCAGAGACTTGGCGGTACTATCGCCTATAAATACATGGAATACACAATCACCAAACAATACTTAACTAGTCTACTTAGCAAACTAAGGCACACTTTTGATGATCTAGTATCATCTCAAACATCACAAGGTTTAATGAACTAGCTTCATTCTTTTTATTTGAGAAAAGTAATTTCTACTCATTGAAAAATAACTAAGATTTAATATTCTCCAATTAAAATATGGGATCATGTGGACACATGTCATCACCACATATTGTAACATATGGGAATGTGATTTAAATGTTGGATCATATTTTAATAAGTTCAAGTTTAATAATTAATGATTTAAAGTGACTAGAAATGCCTATATAGCATTATTTTGGTACTAGTCCAAAGTCACTGTATGCAAACCTTAATGTTATTACATATTCAGATAGGTACGGTTAAATGTGATTTTTGAGAGTTGGAATCAACTCAATAGCTATTATGGTTGATTTTATAAAAATGTTTGAATGTGCAAAAGCTTCTGTTTTGTTATTTTAACTTGGAGAGATCTCTAACTGTAAAAGATTTAAATCCAACAGGCTTGGATAGATATTTTCAGTAGCTTTCCAACCAAATTTGAATCACTCAATTCGGTTCAGTAAATCTTCCTGAAATGATTTTTAAACTAAGGGACCGAATTGATCCTAAATCTAAATAGAAAAATCCATATTTGAATTTGTGGCCTAGCGCGGGAAAACTAACGGGTCGGCCCAGTGACGCTCCGTGGCACAGAGGGCGACTGATAGGGGTCCCAGATGTCGTGTACTTAAAACCCGGTTGGTACAGACGATCTAGGTCACATGATTAGAACACAGATCGACGGCTCACGGTCGTCGTCGACGACGGACTCGTCGCCGGTGAGACTGAACCCTAAACGGCTGGTGGGGGTCTACTGAGGATGTACAAGGGCTCCAGCTAGTGCGGTGAGGCAATCAAATAAACTAGTGGACGACGGTGGACTCATGCGAGGTCGCGGCAGGGGCTGAGGTGGACGAAATCGACGACCATGTCTCCTCCTCTGTAGTGGCTACCTCCCGTGCAATTTTGGCAAACGGCGGCTCGAGCGGCTCCGGCGAGAGAGGGGAAATGATCAGTGGAGAGAGGGGAGTGAGATGGTGTGAAGAAATGGTGCCGGGGTGGCCTCCTTATATAGGTTCAACGGTGAGGCAATGAGGCATGGGCGCGGCTCGTCGGTGACGGCGAAACAGAGGGCTACCGGCGTGGGCGAGGTAGGCAGATGGTGGGCGGCCTACTGGCGGTCCTCTACGGCGTAATGGCGACGCTAGGGGTGGTGCCTAATGGTCAGGAGCTTCCCGCGCTCTGGGAGACAAAGGCGATGCTCGACGCGCCCCGGTGTCTGTGGGTCGCTGGGTTGACGGCGGAGCGGCGTGCGCGATTTGGTGTCTGGGCGCGGTCTGAGATGTGCTGGTGCCGATCGCACTTTGGCGCCCTCTGGCTGCTCGCAGAGAGAAAGGGCGGCGCGGCGCTGAGGTGGTCCAGGGGCTTGCAGTGATCGAGGGGAGGACAGGTAGAGGCGGTAGGGTTAGGCGGTGCTAGAAGGCAAGCTGGAATGGCACGGCGCGGTCTGGTGATCGTTGACCGCGTTTGGCCGGCGAGCATGGCGTCGGGGCGGCATGGCACTAGATCCAGGGGCTAGGGATAGAGGTGGTTTGGGTCTGGTTGGGCCTGGGGGAGACCAAGGTGATCAATGCACACCAATTGGCTCAACAAGATTTGCTCCTAAACAGTATTAGTTAGGCCACTTTTTATCTGCCTGCCAACTGTTCGGTTAAATGGCCGCATGAAAGTTTTATTTGAATTTTGAGCTGATTTTTGTTGGAGTGACTCATCTCATGCTTAAGCATCTAGGTTTGCTTGGGATTTTAAAATGGAGTTCATTTGAGTGGTTTTTGAGAAAGTGGTATCTAGACATATGAACTAGATTCAATTTTCAAAGGTCATTTAAATTTAGAGTTTGAAATTTTTTGGGATGAAACAAAGTGGGCCTTGGTACATCACTACTTGTACTAGCAAGGGGTGCAAATAACCACAATTGTTTCTGTTAAGATTTGAGTGCTAGGAATAGCCAAAGTAGGCTATGTGATTAAAATGGCAAAAGTGACCATTTGCTTATTTAATTCTTTTAGATTTATTTTTCTTTGGGATTTGCTTGGGGATGATCTAGATGATGTGTAATTCACCTTAGAGTCATTTTACAATCAATAGATCACTCAATCATGGCAATTCAAAACAACTCCTATTTAAATGCATACACATATGAATGCTTAAGGATTTTTAAATGGAAAAGTTTTTGTTAACCCTAAATTGGGTAGATTTGATCTTGATCATTTGGATTAAAGTTTTGGGATGTTACATAAACTTACTTTGTATGATGTTATAGAAATTTAAACACAATGACTTTGATTGTATTGCTATACTTTGGATGAATGTTCATCACACCATTCAACCAATGTTTTGACCTCATTATTAACAACATCCAATGTCCATGATCAGGAAACCTTGATCATCTTGTTAATCAACGAGCTAGTTTATATGAGAGGCATAACTGGGAACTCTTTATTTTGTTTATTAAACACACATGTATTAACATTTCCAATTAATACAATTATAGCATGCAAAATAAACATTTATCATAAACAGGAAATAATATAATAACCACTTTATTATTGCCTCTCGGGCATATTCCCTTTAGTATCCCACTTGCACTAGAGTCAATAATCTAGTTTGTAAACTTGCGAATTCAACACCTATGGCTTTCTGGTGTTGTATATACGTGTTTGCTAGTGGTAAACATAATCTCTGGATCTGACACTTTCAGGTCCGTGTGTATTTGCATGTCTTTGTGTCTCTACGCATCACTCATTCTAAAATGAGATGGCATTGTATAAATTTATTCCTTTGGTCAGACCTTTAGTTCCTTTGGGTTAAACCATGTTGATATAATTATCGTACAATATATTTTTATAGTACTAGCCCACTATGAACCACACCTAGTTTCATAACAAACTACTTAACACAAATGCCCTCCTTTGCTGCTACTATAGTAGTCATATACTTAGCCTTTTGTTGTAGTATCCGTCACAATGTCTTAACTTTGGAACTCATCCAAATCCACCATGTAACCTCCTTTCCATTACATTGTGCCACCCATAGTTTAAATTGAGATAAATTTAATTTGTATCTTGTGACAAACTAGTATCAATGTAACACTTTACAATGAACTATTTGTCACCTCTACATAAATATATTCTTAGTTCTTCCAAAGATCATAAGAATATCCTTACTATTATCCAGTGATCATCTTATGAATCATTCTGGTATATGCACATAACATTTAGAGCATAGGACATATCTGGATATGTACATATCATGGTATACATTATTGATCAAAATATTCATGTGATTTCAATCACCAAGTATCTAAACACTTGAATCTCGTTTCACTTACCAAGTGTCGATACACTTGAATCTTGATTCAATCATTTCCATGCAGCAAGAACCTTTCTTGTCATTTCCATATTGAACTCATTCAATATCTCATATATGTACGGCTGGCACAACCATATTAGCGTCTCAATCTTTCCATATATACATTGATGCCCAATATTCTGGTTTTGACTAAGTCTTTCATTGAAATCAAATTTTAATAAAATTCTTAACCTGTGTCAATAAAAGATACATCATTTCCAATCAACAACATGTCCTCTACATAATGTATTGGCAATATGTCTCAGCGCTCCCACTCAATTTCTTGCAAACTCAAGCATCTTCATCGTCTCCGATGAAATTAAACTTTTTAACATTTTCATCACGGCGAAGATTCCAACTCCGCCATGCTCACTTCAACCATTGATGTTTGCATGAACTTTTTAGCATCCTTGAATTAACAAAACCCTTCGTACCGTGTCATGTACATGTCCTAGGTAACCATTCTATTAGAAGAACTTTGTTCTGTTTGTTCAACTACCATCTACCAAATTATATGTAATGGTTGCTACATTAATCCGTCAAGACTAAATATCGCTACAAAATATCAAATCTTATCATAAACTCTTTGAACATTGTCGTAAACTCTTTTTAGACATGTCGACTATTTCATAGATGTCAAACATCCATGTCTATTTCTTTATAGATCCAAATATGACCGATAAGCTTCATGCCTTTCCGGAGGGTCTTCCAAGTTCATAAACTTGATTTCTCGTGTATGGAAACTATCACGGATTTTATGACTTCTAGTCATTTTATGGAGTCAGGGCCCATCATCGCTTCTTTGCATGTAGTCGGTTCATCATTGCCAAAACAATAACGACTTTTTTAATCAAATCTCAATATTTGATAGTTACCTGACCCATATGGTTCAAATAGGAACTCTAATCTCCAAGATCACAACCTTTGCAATCACGCGAGATATGAGCATTGTGGTCGCCTCCAAGATACTTTCCGGCACTGCACTACTTAGCACATGTTGCTTAGGTTCATCAACCTAATCAAAGTTCTATTGTCCTCCCAATTAACTTTTGCAAAAAAATCCTTCTCAAGAAACTTGACGTTCTAAGCAACAAACTTTTTGTCTTTAGTGTTATGGAGGAATACCCAACTATTACTTTGGGATAACCTACAAAGACGTTCTAATCCAACTTTGGTTATAAACATTTTACTTATGCCTAGCATACCAAAATTTAAGAAAAAACAACTCGGGTTTTATCCCGAACCATAACTCATATGGTGTCATTTCAACGAATCACGATGGTGCTCTTTTCAATGTAAAAGCGGCAGTCTCTAAAGCTTTAATCCTTAAAATATAATGACAATCTTATAAATGCCACCTTTGATCTTCCCATGTCAAAAAAGGTATGATTTCATCTATCGAACACCCATACTCCTATGGTTTATTTGGAGACACAAATACATGGAACAATTCCTCAAATCTTAGGTGTTTTGATAAACATGTAACTCAAATATCTTCCTTGATGATTGAATCATAAATGCTTTATTTTCTTGTTACAATGATTTTCCACTTCATCATGAAAGTCTTTGAACATTTTTCAAATGTTTCATAATACATATATATTCACTCAAATTCTCGGAGAAAGTGTATGAAGTTGAAAGATCCACCGCACATGGCTACACATAATGGACTATATACATCAATATGCACAATGTCCAACAAGTTAGTCATCCGTTCTCTTTGGCCTATGAACAGAGTTTCAATTATCTCGAGGAAAGTCACACGAGCGTCAATTGATCAAAATCAAAGACTCCAAAAATCCATCAACATGGAATTTCTTCATTTTTTTCTTTCCAATATAATTTAAACGGCGATCTCACTTTGTGAGTGATATTTCAATCATTTGTATTGCGACATTTTAGCATTAGTTTTTATGGACGTGATTTCTCCAACTAGACTTGTAAATGTTCATCCATCTTCTATGGAATATGGTAATTATTTGAACACCCATTGTTCTCATAATACCGGAACAAAATAACAATTATTAAAACAAATCTTGAAGGCAATCTTTGATGTCAACGAGAAACACAATAACGCTTTATTTGTTTTTGATGAACATCATCACATATTTCGGTGCTAGTTACTTGGGCCATTGTAGTTCATGAATTGTGTTGTTTTGTATGACATTTCACACCAACAAATTTGGTATCCAATACCTAAGAACCACATTGTTTAACAAGCAAAGAATACAACCATAACATGTATATCTTCTATATACCTAAGCTGGACATTTCCAGTCTTTCTCTTTTCTGCCAAATATTTTATAGATTCTCTTTCAGCATTTTATTTTTCTTTTAAAAGAATCTATCAACATCAATAGTGGTGTCATACACATTTGAAGTAGATCATCATCATCAAATGTTTGGCATTTTTCCAAAAAAAACATTCTTTAGTAATCTTTTAGTGTAGAAAACATTTTACCTACATATTCTATTCATCCTTATCATGACAACTGATACGTCCTAAACATATCTATGATTTTTGATGTTCCATGCTTGTTTTATATCTACTTTCTTATGTTTTGTCCATACTTTGGAGTATTTTTATACATTTTCTGGAATTAACCTATTAACAAGATGCCATGGTGCCAATTGCCTGTTTTCTGCTATTTTTGGTTTCAGAAAAGCTAGTAAGGAAATATTCTCGGAATTGGACCGGACAAAATCCAAAGTCAATATTTTACTCGAAGCAACACAGAGTCCAAAGGGGAGACGAAGTGGCACACCAGGGCGGCCACAACTGGTGGCGGCGCGGCCTGGCGGGCACGCCACCAGGGGGTGTGGGACCCCTGGTGCTCCACCGACCTTGCCCTTCCACCTATAAAAGCCCCTGGGATGAAAACCCTAAGTAAACGATCAAAATTCCACGAAAGAATCTGTAGCAGCCGCAATCTCCATCCCTAGATCGGGAGGGATCTGAAGCTCTTCCCGGCACTCTACCGGAGGGGAGAGATCAACCTGGAGGCCTTCTTCATCACCATGCCTGCCTCCGGTGTGATGCGTGAGTAGTTCATCCCTAGACTACGGTCCATGTAGTAGCTAGATGGTTGGTTCTCCTCCTTTGTGCTACCATGTTTAGATCTTGTGAGCTCCGTTCATGATCAAGATCATCTATTCGTAATCTTACATGTTGTGTTTGCGGGGATCTGATGGGTATTGAGATGCTATTTCAGATTGATTATTGATTCTATCATGTCTATGTTATTTGTGATCTTGCATGCTTTTCGTTGTTAGTAACTATCTTGGCCAAGTAGATGCTAGCAACTCCAAGAGGGAGTATTTATGCTCGATAGTGGGTTCATGCCTCTAGTAATCTGGGGAAGTGACAGGAATCTCTAAGGTACTAGATGTGTTGTTGCTACTAGGGAGAAAACAGCAATCCTTTGTCCATGGGACAATCGTATTGTTTACTTTACACACTTTGCTTAATGCAATTATCTGTTTCTTTCAACTTAATACTGGAGGGGGTTCGGATGATAACCTGAAGGTGGATTATTAGTCATAGATGCAGTTGGATTACGGTCTATGTATAATGTTGTAATGCCCAATCAAATCTCATAGGAGTCAAGATGATTAGTATATGCATGTATGCTTTCTCGGTGTCTGTCAATTGCCCCGCTGTAATTTATTCACCCAATATGTCATCTATCTTAAGGAGAATCACCTCTAGTGAACTATGGACCCCGGTCCATTCCTTTACCATCAATCTACCATCTATTTACTATTTACTATTTACTTTCTGCAAGCAATTACTATCTTCCACACAATACGTTTAATCCTTTGCTTTCAGCAAAACCGGTGAGATTGACAACCTCACTATAAGTTGGGGCAAAGTTATGTGGTTGTGTTGTGCAGGATTCCATGTTGGAAACAACACCTTGGAGGTGTTTCCTTGCTCCTACTGGTTCGATATCCTTGGTTTCATAACTGAGGGAAAACTTACTGATGTGCTCATCATACCTTCCTCTTGGGGTTCCCAACGAGCTCGAATATATTTTGAGCCATCAAGCCTTTTTTTCTGGCGCCGTTGCCGGAGAGTCAAGGACATCTTCACAAGGGGAGTCCCTCACAACCAATCTCTTTACTTTGTTTTTTTTGTTTTTCTTAGTTTATTTCTGCTTTGTTTTCTTGTTTCTTTTATCAAAAACACAAAAAAATTAGTTGTACTGGTTTGCTTCCTTTTATTAAAAACACAAAAAATAGTTTCTATCTCCAATTGCTATTATGTCTAGCATTGATCCAATCACTATGTCACCTGAGGAAATGAATTTTACTTTCAAACAAGGAATTGAAGAAAGTTTCAATGAAGCTTGGTCTAGAATCTCTGATTTACATGAAAAAACTGAACCTAAAATGACTCTAAGCTTGTTTCTTAGCAGTTTTTACTTTGGAACTGCTCTTTTCTATAGATATGCTTTGGATGCTGTAGTAGGAGGAGATTTCCTTCAGTTCAATGAGGGTGAAGCTTTTAATGCCATAAAAAAGTTGGTTGCAACATATGACTTGCCTAGCAAATCTGATTCCTCCATTAAAAACATTATTGCTAGAATGAGCACTCTTGAGACCAACACTGCTAGTTTAGAAGAATGTTATAACATGCTTAGAGAGCATCATGAATATGTTCCAATAAATTCTGAATCTTCAAAATGGCTTCCTACAGTAAAAGTTGTTATAAATAATGAAACTTTTTATGCTCGTTGTGATATCATGTCTGAATTCTGTCTTATGCCTAAATATGTTTATGAATCTTTAAATCTTTGGGAATTTTCTGAAGGGGGAGAATAAATATCTCTTACTAATAATGCCACAATATTAACCACTGGAATAGTTGAAGGAGTGTTTACAAAGATCCTAGGGAAAGTGGTGTCTACTGATTATCTTGTTATTGAATGTGTAGGAAAAGGATGAATTACACTTGGAAGATCCCTACTAAAACTCCTTGGAGCAATAATATATGTGGAAAAGGGCATCATGCATTTTGCTTCTCTACCAAACAATCATACGTTCCCCAAGGATAAGAATAAAGGTAAGAAAGGTAGGGGCAAGAAATTTGGTCTTAATGCTTCTTCATTTGAGAATACTTGATTCTTTCTTCTTATGCCTAGCTCAAAGGCATTAAAGAAAAGCACTTATTGGGAGTTATTGCCTCTGTAATAACCTCTCCTTATCCTTTTTTGTGTGGTTTTTGTGCCAAGAGTAACCTCTAATGAGAGAGAAGTAAGACTTGGGAAAGTTGTCCCGAAACAGATTTGTGTGCTTCACTGTCAAAATTTGTGAAAAATCTCTGTATGTTGGATTGAGCTATAATTGTTTGTGCTTCTGCCCCAGGTTGTTATCCAACTTTCGTTAGTTTAACACTTTTCTATTTGAGCAACAGAAGGTCTTCGAAAAAAACGGTTTTTACTTGCTGGTCTGTTTTGACAAATTTCTGCCATTATTTGCATTTGCCTCTTAATCTCTTTATCTTTGAGTTCTCTTTGATCATTTGATCTTTTAAAAGGAAGTGCTATAGTAGCTTGTGTTTTAATGGAAGTTTTACTTGTGTTGAAACTGAACCTAAAGACTTATTATCTTGATACACTAATGTTGCTAATGAAGATTGTGTGAAGTTTTGTATGAAGAAAATTTTAAAAGTGTAGGGAAGAACAATGTGATAATATGAAGTATGGACAAAAGCTCAAGTTTGGGGATGCCACCCATGTCACCCCAAGAATTATTCAAGAAGTACAAGCATCAAAGCTTGGGATGCCTTGTGCATCCCCTTCTTCATCAATAAAAATCTCAGGTTTCTTCCAAACACTTCATTTTTATTGTTTCATGCGCAATTGTGTTGTTCTTGGAGCGTCTTCGTTTTTAGTTTTCGTTTGTTTGGTTTTCTTAAATAAATTGGTTAGACCCCCGCATTCATACATAGTTTCAAATAAGATTGATTTGGATTGGAAAAGAATAGGAAAGTTCATGCTTATAAGTGGTATAAAAGGAGTCTTGTTTTTGAGTGTGACTTAGACTTTATCATGCCATGCTTGATATTGTTTTGACTTTATGCTTAGTGATTATTGTTGTAGCATGACTTGTTACAAACAATTGAGATTGCTTAATGTGCCTTGAAAGAATCATGCGTTGTTTTAGCATATAAAAGCATAATATTGTGGTATTCTCCTTTGATGCTTTATTTGGGTTGACTTCAAGATGCTCACGCCATGTTAAGACTATACCAAGTCACCATAGCCTCTATGATCATTTAGTTTTCGACTTGTAATATCACTTTATGCTTTAATTAATAATGTTTTGTCGCTTTGCATGATTATGGCCATTATTGCTCTCTTAGTTGGTCGCTCCCATTCTTTTGCTAGCCTCCACATGTACCAAGTATGAGTTCCACTCATGCATCCAACTCCAAATAAAACTAAGTTATTCCAAAGAGTCCACCATACCTACCTATTAGCATTATTTCTATTCCAAGTATATTCATGTTTTTATCTACCTTCCAAATTAAACTTGTTATGTGAAAAATAGTGATTAAAGCTCTCATGAACTTGATGGCACACTTTACTTTCTTGCACTTAATAAACTTGAACCATTGTGCCCATCTATGTTGCGTATATGCTTGCATTTTGTAAGTTGTGAATTAGCAGAACCATGTTATCATGGGGAACGCTTTCAACATTGCACTTTATTTAGTTGATATCATGTTCTTTTGCTTATGGATCCCAGCGGTGTGAAATGAAAGGGGAGCTTGTAAGGCTCATGGAGTTCGTATATGTGTTAGAGAAACACCTGGGCGGCTAGTCTAATTCATGCCTAATCATGGTGGAAACGCAAGATAACCATAGTGAGCAATCTGTGAAGCATCCTCAATAATGATAATAAAACCTATGCAAATAGGAAAGTAAAAAACCTATGCAAATAGGAAATAAAAGGATCGCTGAGATGCTCATTGTCTGCTTGCCTTGTCATTTTGATATGGGAAAGCTTCTGTATCATCGGGAAAGGGGTTCCCTGTTGGCGGTTCTCTATGATACACATATACTTACAATGCCAAGAACTTACCTGTGACTAAAGTTGAGTAGCATGAGGAACGGTACCCGTAAGCAAGGGGCATGAGATTTTCAGCTTATAACTTGTCAGGCATATCCTCATATTTGTTCACTTTAACCTTAATCACCTAAAGATGCTTATGATAGGGGCAATGACAGCTGAAAGCTAATAAGTACCATAATTTCTGGAAGCTCTTTATGAGACTTGAATCTATGCTTCCTTCTATGAAGGGCCTTTCTTTTACTTTTATGTTGAGTCTCCATCTTCTATCTTTATGCACCTATTGAGAGAGCATAGTGATGTGCATTGTCCCAAAAATTGTATATTGATTCATAACTTTGATATTGCTTGTTCTTAAACTATTTGTATCTAGCCACCCTTATGAACTTTGAAGGTGTCCTATGCATTTATGTTTTGCTACACTATGAGGGACAAGCTGAATACCATTTTCATTATGTTTTCTATATGTGAAACAAACAAACATCTTTCAAAGCATTATTATTCATGAATGTTTTGTTTGTACATCTTCATGTTACAACATAGTTGCTATGTCTTATTATTGGAACTATATCTTTCATGTCTATGTTAGAGTACTATGATCCCAGCTATCAATGTTTTACAAATACCTTGGTCAAGATTATGATGGTACATGTCACCTCAAAAATTATTCTTTTTTATCACTTACCTACTCGAGGACGAGGAGGAGTTAAGCTTGGAGATGTTGATATGTCATAAACGTATCTATAATTTTTGATGTTCCATGCTTGTTTTATATCTATTTTTTTATGTTTTGTCCACACTTTGGAGTATTTTTATACATTTTATGGAACTAACCTATTAACAAGATGTCATAGTGCCAGTTGCCTGTTTTCTGTTGTTTTTGGTTTCAGAAAAGCTAGTATGACAGCGCACGTGATCAGCGAGCGGGTCAACACAGCCCGGCAATCGGTTCGGCGTGATGATGACATGATCGATAAAAATCCATAGCGTACCGCGCTAGCCGTTGTTGAGAATATCGAGTCATAGATTGTGGTCGAGAGCAACCCGCAGCAACTCCGTCCGACCGCGTTGACTCTACGTCCGGGGATACGCTGACTTTGCCATACGACCCTTTGTGGCGTTCGGTTCGGCAACTCGGGGCTCTCTCGGCTCCAGCGATCCGCTGAATCTTTAGCTTCGACGACCTGCTATGATCTTTGATTGCGGCAAAACTACCGCCACCGCCTTTGGTGACCGCCATCGCCGACTCGGTCGCCGCGACGGCTCGAACGTTCCCTCGGCTACATCGACCACATCTACTCTACACTCGGGGGCTCCCTCGGCATCAGTGATCCGGTGCGGTCTTCGACCCTGGAGACCTGCTGCAATCTTTAGCTCCAAAGACTCGGGGGCTCCCTCCTTCACGATGACCCGCCACGTACTTCAACTCCGGCGACCTTCTGCGGTCTTCAGATAAGGCGACTCGATGCGGTCTTCGACTTTTATGGCCTGTTATGGTCTTCGGATGTGGCAACTCGTCATCACCACACGACTCCGGTCCGCTGTGTAACTCGCTGCCACGTCGACTCCGTTTACCACGCGACTCGCCACCACGTCGACTTCGTCTGTTGTGCCACTCCACCGTTTCTGGAGTCGGCCTCGACCACGACGCGGTCCGCGGTTCGGCGATCCACCGATCGCATCGGCTCACGCGACCTGTTTACCTCGTTGACAACCAACAAAGCTAAGTTCTCTACTTAAAGTTGATTTCTTTCTTAATTTAATCGCACTTGAAACACTCAGGGGTTGCGCCCTCTTCGAGTAACTGTTGGGTCCGCAGCATAGAAAACAAAAAAATTCCTACTATGAGAACTATACGCCAAGATCTATCTACTAGATACAGAGCAACGGATGGACATACATCCATGGAGAACTTACCCTCGAAGACAACGAGTTTTGTTAACGAGTAGGAACTCGTGGTTGATGTAGTCGTACGCTTGCCGATCTCAATATCGTGTGGAAGTCCGAGCGCCACAAATCAGCAGCGCATCCGTCCTCGCACACACGTTCAAGCCACCGGACAACCTCCACCTCCTCGCTCCAGCGAATCAGCGGAAGCAGCAACTCCTTCCAGACGCAAGGCCGCCGGGAACATGTATCTCGCTAATCCGAGACCATGGGGGAATATCTAGAGGGGGAGAGAGATCCTTCACGAGGAGGTGTAGTTTGTGAGAGGGGAGAGGGGGGCTTTATATAGGAGGGAGGGAGACCCCTCCCCTCCCATAGCTGGCGCATGAGGGGGGGGACTCCTCCCCTCCTTCATTCATGTGGTGAACCTCCACTCACATAAACATGGCCTCCACCCAAAATCCCACTCACATGTATTTAATTTCCACCAAATTAAATGCAACTCTCAATTAATAAAACTCTTTTATTTATTTTATTTAGAATTTTGTTAATTACTTTAATTAACAAACATTCACATAAAACCCCTTGCAACATTTCAATATCACATGCAGAACCACTTTCTGCAATTTCACCCGAAACAATTCCGATTTCTATCGAAACAATTCCTGTTTCTATTGAAACATTTCCTACGCTTTGCAAACCATTTGTCTGGAACATATGTCCTCCTAAATGGTGTCCGGCAACCCTTAAGTGTGTCACCCTACGGTTCGCGAATAATGCAGACATGATTAAGACTCCTCTCAGATCAATAATCAGAAGCGGGACCTGGAGATCCATACTAACTCATGCATATTCAACGATGACTTCTGTGATCGTGAGAACCTTTAACGTCAGCAATTTAATCCCTTTGTATCACGATATAATACATGTCCGAGATTCGATCATCGGTATCCAAATACCTAGTTTGATCTCATCGACATGCACTCTTTTCTCGTTCCCGTGATATAACATTCTAGTGATCACATCACTTGCTTGCAAGCTATCTTAATGTGATATCACCGAGAGGGCCCAGAGTATATCTATCTGTCATCGGGATTGACAAATTCCACTCTTGATCCATGAGCCTCAACATAACACCTTCATAGCACTGAACCCACCTTTATGGTCACCCTGTTACGGTGTGACGTTTGATGTTATCAAGATACTCTTCGGTGTTAGCAATTAACATGATCTCATGGTCTAAGGACTAAGACTACTTTGTATGATGTTATAGCAATATAAACATAATGACTAGATCATAATGCTATACTTCGGATGAATGTTCATCATATCATTTCACAAATGTTGTGACCTTGTTATTAACAACATCCAATGTCCATGATCAGGAAACCTTGATCATATTGTTAATCAACAAGCTAGTCTATAAGAGAGGCATAACTAGGAATCCTTTTGTTTATTAAAGACACATGTATTGATGTTTCCTATCAATACAATTATAGCATGCAAAATAAACATCTATCATATACAAGGAATACATAATAACAACTTTATTATTGCCTCTCAGGGCATATTTCCTTTAGTCTCCCACTTGCACTAGAGACAATAATCTAGTTTATATAGTGATAAATCTAACACCCGTGGAGTTCTGGTGTTGATCATGTTTTTCCCTAGGGAGTACTTTAGTCAACGGATCTGCTACATTCAGGTCCGTGTGCACTTTACAAATCTTTATATCTCCATCCTTGACATGTTCGCGGATGGAGTAAAACCGGCCCTTAATATGCTTGGAATTCTTGTGAGACCTTGGTTCCTTGGCGTTGGCTATGGCTCCATTATTGTCACAATAGATCACCATTGGGTCCAACGCACTAGGAACCACACCTAGTTCCGTTATGAACTCCTTCATCCAAACCGCTTCCTGCGTTGCTTCTGAAGCAGCAACATATTCCGCTTCCGTCGTTGATCCAGCCACCACAGGTTGTTTGGAGCTCCTCCAACTAACTGCTGCTCCGTTCAAGATAAATACGTATCCGCATTGAGACTTAGAGTCATCCGGATCAGTGTCAAAGCTAGCATCGACATAACACTTAGCGACTAGCTCTTCTTCACCTCCGTACACAAGAAACATATCCTTAGTTCTTCTCAAGTACTTAAGGATATTCTTGACCGCTATCCAGTGTTTCGAACCTGGATCAGATTGGTACCTACTAGTCAAACTAATAGCATGTGCCACATCCGGTCTTGTACATAGCATGGCATACATTATAGAGCCTATGGCTGAGGCATAGGGGATCTTATCCATTATCTCTCTTTCTTCCGCCGTAGCCGGACTTTGAGTCTTACTCAATGTCTTTCCTTGCAACATAGGTAAGTACCCCTTCTTACTTCCGTCCATATTAAAGTTTTTTAATATCTTATCAAGGTATGTACTCTGCGATAGCCCAATTAGGCGTCTTGATCTATCTCTATAGATTTTAATGCCTAATATATATGAAGCTTCACCAAGGTCCTTCACCGAAAATTTGTTGTTTAGATAACTTTTAACACTGTTTAAAAGATCTATATCATTTCCAATCAATAATATGTCATCCACATATAATATCAGAAATGCCACATTGCTCCCACTCACTTTCTTGTAAATACAAGCCTCTCCAGAAGTTTGGACAAATCCAAACTCTTTGACCACCTCATCAAAGCGGAGATTCCAACTTTGGGATGCTTGCTTCAGTCCATAGATGGATCGCTGAAGTTTGCACACCTTATCAGCATCCTTAGGATCGACAAAACCCTTAGGTTATATCATATACAACTCTTCTTCAATATTACCATTGAGGAACGCAGTTTTGACATCCATCTGCCATATTTCATAATCAAAATATGCAGCAATTGCTAACCTAATCCTAACCGACTTAAGCATCGCTACGGGAGAGAATGTCTCATCGTAGTCAACTCCTTGAATTTGTTGAAACCCCTTTGCGACAAGTCGAGCCTTATAGATGGTTACATTACCATCAGCATCAGCTTTTTTTTGAAAATCCATTTATTCTCAACGGCCTTTCGATCGTGAGGTAAGTCCACCAAGGTCCAAACCTGGTTTTCGTACATGGATTCCATCTCGGATTTCATGGCTTCTAGCCATTTGTTGGAATCAGGGCTCATCATCGCTTCTTCATACGTCGCAGGGTCATCTATTTCATCAATCATGAAATTCATAACAGGATTGCCGTACAGTTCAGGAGCTGCACGTGTCCTGCTTGACCTGCGAGGTTCGGTAGTGTCCTCTTTCGGAGTTTCATGAGAAATATCATTAGCTCTCTCTTCATTAGGTGAAGTCAACTCCGAAACAACTTCCGGTGCTACGCTACTCGCAATTTCATGAAGAGAAGGTTCAATAACCTCTTTGAGTTCTACCTTCCGACTATTCACACCTTTCGTGAGAAACTCCTTCTCAAGAAAGGATCCATTCTTGGCAACAAAGACCTTGCCCTCGGATCTGTGATAGAAGGTATATCCAATCGTTTCCTTAGGGTATCCTATGAAGACGCATTTTTCCGCTTTGGGTTCGAGTTTATCCGGTTGAAGTTTCTTCACATAAACATCGCATCCCCAAACTTTAAGAAATGACAGCTTAGGTTTGTTTCCAAACCATAATTCATATGGTGTCTTTTCAACGGATTTAGATGGTGCCCTATTTAAAGTGAATGCAGCGGTTTCCAGTGCATAACCCCAAAATGACAGTGGCAAGTCAGTCAGAGACATCATAGATCGAACCATATCCAATAAAGTACGATTACGACATTCTGACACACCATTACGTTGTGGTGTTCCGGCAGGCGTGAGTTGTGAAACTATTCCACAGTCTTTCATATGTGTGCTAAACTCGTAACTAAGATACTCTCCTCCACGGTCGGACCGCAGAAATTTGATCTTTCTATTATGATGATTTTCCACTTCATTCTGAAATTCTTTGAACTTTTCAAAGGTTTCAGACTTATGTTTCATCAAATAGATATACCCGTATCTACTCAAATCATCCGTGAAAGTAACAAAATAATGATATCCACCTCGCGCCGACACACTCATTGGTCCACACACATCAGTATGTATGATTTCCAATAAATCTGTCGCCCGTTCCATTGAACCGGAAAACGGCGTTCTAAACATCTTGCCCATAAGGCATGGCTCACATGTATCAAATGATTCAAAATCAAGTGATTCCAAAAGTCCATCAGAATGGAGTTTTTTCATGCGTTTAACGCCAATATGACCTAGACGGCAGTGCCACATATATGCAGATATATCATTATCAAGTTTAATCCTTTTAGCATCAACATTATGAATATGCGTAATACTACTATCAAGATCCAACAAAAATAAACCATTCAACACAGGTGCATGACCATAAAAGATATTCTTCATATAAATCGAACAACCATTGTTTTCAGACTTAAACGAATAACCACTTTGCATCAAACACGATCCGGATACAATGTTCATGCTCGAGCACCAAATAACAATTATTCAGGTTTATAGCTAATCCGGCGGCATATGGAGAGGCAGCGTTAACGGCGATCACATCAACTCTTGATCCATTGCCGACCGCATCGTGACCTCATCCCTTGCTAGTTGTTGCTTGTTCCGCAGCCCCGAACGAGTTACATATATTAGCAACCGATCCCGTATCAAATACCGGTGCTACTACGGTACTAGTCAAGTACACATCAATAACATGTATATCACATATACCTTTGTTTGCCTTACGGCCTTCTTGTCCGCCAAATACTTGGGGCGCTTGCCCAATGGCGATCCCTTGCAATAGTAGCACTTCGATGTCGGACTTAGGGCCAGCTCGGGTTTCTTTTCAGCGCGCAATGATTTGGCGCCTTCTTTCCTTTATGCTTGCATTTCTTGTCCTTCTTGAAACCGGTGGTCTTATTGATCATCAACACTTGATGTTCTTTCCTAATCTCCACTGCAGTCTTAAGCATTGACAAAAGCTCGGAAGAGACTTCTTCATGCCACGCATATTATAGTTCATCACGAAGCTCTTGTAGCTAGGTGGCGTAGATTGGAGAACACGATGTATGCCTATGTCAATGGGAATCGTTATTCCCAAGGACACAAGCTTATCGCGTACCGGACATTTTGAGTACGTGCTCACTAACGGAGTTGTTCTCTTCCATCATGCAGCTAAAGAACTTTTCGAAGCATTATAACTCTCACGGCAGCATGGGTATCAAAAATCATTTTCAATTCTCCCATGGTATCAAGGCATTGCCATTTTCAAACGTCGAAGTTCGGCTCTAGCCCATACAAGATGCCGCAATGAACTAAGTTGTGGTCCTCTGACGAGTTATATAGGCGTTCTTTTCCTCGTCAGGGGCATCAGAGCTGGTGGGCCTAGCGGCACCTCTAGCACATATTGCTTTTGCGGCGATGAGGAGAATCCTCAAATTCATAGCCAGATTGGTGAAGTTGC
The DNA here is from genome assembly GCA_023614405.1 of Avena insularis. Classification (NCBI taxonomy): domain Eukaryota; kingdom Viridiplantae; phylum Streptophyta; class Magnoliopsida; order Poales; family Poaceae; genus Avena; species Avena insularis. The sequence goes on along the minus strand of JAJUPC010000515.1, from coordinate 180,573 downwards.
TACCATTCGCAGCAAGCTTCTCTTTCTCCATGAACACATTGAAATTAAAAGGTGGTGCCATCTACAACGAATTTGTAAAATATATTTAGACTAGGTTTATGATAGATTGAGTTCAACTAATCCAAATTACTGATGAACTCCCACTAAAAAACGACATCCCTCGTGTCCTTTTGGTGATTACATGAACCAAATCCACTACACCAAGTCCGATCATCACGTGAGTCGGTGTAGCTTCAAAGGCGAGCATCTATATGGGCATCATATCAACTATATGACTCATGCTTAACCTTTCGGTCCGTGTTCCAAGGCCATGTCTGTACATGCTAGGCTCGTCAAGTAAGAACCTTAGTATTCGCGTGTGTAAAACTGTCTTACACCCGTTGTATGAAAGCGTAGAGTCGAGAACACCCGATCATCACGTGATGCCTCAAAAAACGATCCACAAAACGGTGCATACTTAAGGAAGAACACATTTTATCTTGATATCTAAATGAGGGATCATCTTATAATGCTACCAAAAGCGCCAAACTAGCAATATAAGATGCTAACATCTAATGTGTGAAGTGAGGTGATATGGTCCATGCATTTGATCTCTATCATTTGCATCATGGTATGATCTCTATCATTCCTTTATGTGTAAGGCCAAGGTCTATGGAACTTACACGTTAAGTGAGTTGTAAGAGTATCTATCATACATCTACTTACAACAATACCATATCAAGACACTAGCCCAGCAACGATCTAAACTAGACGCCTCTAATTTATCAATTGCAAGTTTTACGTGGCTTAGGGCTTTCGGAGATAGAACCGGTCTTACCTGCGAACATGAACCACAACAAGGATAACCAAGTTATTAGCAACTCGTTGTAAATCAGATATTGACTATAGTAGGAGAGACAGACACCCGCTAGCCACTTATGCAAAACTAGTTGCATGTCAGTCGTGGAACCGGTCACATGTACGATGACATGTAAGGTTGGTCTGAGACGCTTCATCCCACTATGCCACCAATATCCAAAGTACATAAAAGATGCAATAACATGATCATCATCTCCTAATATAAACATATGTGTACTACCCGTGCAAAGCACCTACGCATAGATCAGGCTCTGATACCACTGTTGGGTCCGCAGCATAGAAAACAAAAAATTTCCTACGATGAGAACTATACGCCAAGATCTATCTACTAGATACAGAGCAACGAGTGGACATACATCCATGGAGAACTTACCCTCGAAGACAACGAGTTTTGTTAGCAGTAGGAACTCGTGGTTGATGTAGTCGACGCTTGTCGATCTCAAGATCGTGGAAGTCCGAGCACCGCAAATCAGCGGCAGATCCGTCCTCGCACACACGTTCAAGCCACCGGACAACCTCCACCTCCTCGCTCCAGCGAATCAGCGGAAGCAGCAACTCCTTCCAGACGCAAGGCCACCAGGAACATGTATCTCGCTAATCCGAGACCATGGGGGAATATCTAGAGGGGGAGAGAGATCCTTCACGAGGAGGTGTAGTTTGTGAGAGGGGAGAGGGGGGCTTTATATAGGAGGGAGGGAGACCCCTCCCCTCCCATAGCCGGCGCATTAAGGGGGGGACTACTCCCCTCCTTCATTCATGTGGTGAACCTCCACTCACATAAACATGGCCTCCACCCAAAATCCCACTCACATGTATTTAATTTCCACCAAATTAAATGCAACTCTCAATTAATAAAACTCTTTTATTTATTTTATTCAGAATTTTGTTAATTACTTTAATTAACAAACATTCACATAAAACCCCTTGCAACATTTCAATATCACATGCAGAACCACTTTCTGCAATTTCACCCGAAACAATTCCGGTTTCTATCGAAACAATTCCTGTTTCTATCGAAACATTTCTTGCGCTTTGCAAACCTTTTGTCTAGAACATATGTTATCCTAAATGGTGTCCGGCAACCCTTAAGTGTGTCACCCTATGGTTCGGGAATAATGCAGACATGATTGAGACTCCTCTCAGATCAATAATCAGAAGCGGGACATGGAGATCCATACTGACTCCTGCATATTCAACGATGACTTCTGTGATCGTGAGAACCTTTAACGTCAGCAATTTAATCCCTTTGTCTCATGATATAATACATGTACGAGATTTGATCATCGGTATCCAAATACCTAGTTTGATCTCGTTACCGACATGCACTCTTTTCAAGTTCCCGTGATATAACATTCTAGTGATCACATCACTTGCTTGCAAGCTATCTTAATGTGATATCACCAAGAGGGCCCAGAGTATATCTATTCGTCATCGGGATTGACAAATTCCACTCTTGATCCATGAGCCTCAACATAACACCTTCATAGCACTGAACCCACCTTTATGGTCACCCTATTACGGTGTGACGTTTGATGTTATCAAGATACCCTTCCAGTGTTAGCAATTAACATGATCTCATGGTCTAAGGACTAAGACTACTTTGTATGATCTTATAGCAATATAAACATAATGACTTGATCGTAATGCTATACTTCGGATGAATGTTCATCACATCATTTCACAAATGTTGTGACCTTGTTATTAACAACATCCAATGTCCATGATCAGGAAACCTTGATCATCTTGTTAATCAACAAGCTAGTCTATAAGAGAGGCATAACTAGGAACCCTTTTGTTTATTAAACACACATGTATTAATGTTTCCTATCAATACAATTATAGCATGCAAAATAAACATCTATCATATACAAGGAACACATAATAACAACTTTATTATTGCCTCTTAGGGCATATTTCCTTCAGTAACCTAATGTGTCGTCGACTCCACGCACTCGAGCACCTCTTACATGATACTTTGAGTAGCTGATTCGCCTGATCGTCAATCCTTGAACTCGAGTGCCTCGGCAAAGTAATGAGACTAAGGGTAATCAGGCTAACAAAAAGGCCTATCATACAGTGCAAAAGTGTCGACTCGACTGGCATCAGAATTTTACTTTACAAGCCAACATGCAAATATTTTTTACAGGATACAAGTACTTCACAATTCTTAATGTTTTATGCAGCTTACAAGGATGTCGACTACGTCGAGCTATTCGATCGGGTCCTCCAGGAGTTGACAAAACAAGCGGCTATGCCATAAACTCAAGACCCGAGTCGAGTCCTCCTCAGATGGTTGCATCGCTTGATGCTACAAAGACATGACGCTGGCCACAGACCCGATAGACGGGTGCTAGCCGCGCACCTACAGAAATGATTGCATCAACTCCAACTGCATTGTCTATTCAAGTTCCTTATGCGTGACACGCTGACTCGATGCACTTCCGGGTCAGTGGTTTATCCTCGCATGATTTTCAACTACGACCGTAAGATACAAGACTTGAGTCTTTGCCCGAGTCTACGACTTCGCCAGACACTCGGGGGGCTACTCCAAACTGGAGCACTGGACGTGCATATACAAGACCTTCGAGTGGCACGCTCTGAATCCTCACTCGAATCCACGATTCGACTAAGGACTCGGGGGCTACTCCCATAGGGAGTGCTGGCCGTGCACACGAAGAATTTTATGAAGATTTCCAAGCATCATGAAAACCCTTCACTCGAATCAGCGATTCGATTGTGGACTTCGGGTTACTCCCATAGGGAGCACTGAAAGCATATTCGACTGAAACAAGCAAAAAGGCAGCGCGTTAAACATAGTCCCCACTCGAGTCTATGACTCGAATAGGCACTGGGGCTACTCCCATAGGGGCGCTGGCTGCGCATCCTATTATTATTTTTCTTATGCATTGTATTGTGTGTCGATAACATCCACACTTTCGAATGCTATGGCGACTCCACCTCATATTTTCCTGCAAAGAGCTGCGTCTCTGGGTCACCGAATCATCTCCGCGATGACAAAATTCGGATGCAGCGCTTCTGCGTGAAGATAAGACCTGAATAAGACACGGCAACGCATCTCGCACTCTACGAAATAATCCATACCTACAGGTACGATGAATAAGCCTTGATGGACGTGTCGAGTGCTCACATTTACACACTGGGATTCAACTCTATAAGACCTCCACGGCATGATTCGAATTACACCAGCAATTTCCGAATTCGAGTCCGAGGACTCGAGTTTGAGTAGGTAGCGTTGTTTTTGCCCTAGAGCAATTAACTGGTCCTGATCCGTCGGCGCACTGAACGCGTTTACCATCATCCCTATGAACTACTATGAATCCGGTGGCCGATGAACTTCCGGGTGAAGTGCTTCGCACTCGACACAATTGTCGACTTCGACCACCAAATGCAAAGATCAAGACTTATAAGTCTCCACTCGAATCTCCGATTCGTATGGACACTCGGGGCCTACTGACATGGGTATGCCCAGCAGGCACCCAACTACAACCTACCAAAGTGCGGCTCGACGGAAGGCCGACTCAATGAATTGCCAAGGTCCATGACGCCTGTGACGGTTCAAGTGGTATGAAGCCCATATGGACACGGACTCCCAAGCGCGCAAGAAAAGGAAGTCTCAATACTAGAGTTTGAATCTAACTTGTAACCAACTCGTATTGGTACCTGAGACCTAGCCTCCCCATATATAAAGGCTAGGAGGGTCCAATGAGAAGGGCATCGTGACTCCTACAATAGATCGCCACAATAGACAATAGATCTAGAAAACACCCGTAGCATACACATACGCCAGATCCAATATGTGCATCCACCACCATCGGTGACCTTGTAATCCTTCGGACCATCATCAATCAAGACCAGACAAGAAGGAGTAGGGTCCTCTACGAGGCATGAACCTGGGTAAACCTTGTGTCCCTGATTGCTTGTTTGCTAGCCGATCGAGACTTCCAGTGCATCCCTCTTTCTCCAAAACCCAAGTCCATAACAATGGGCATTGATGAGTTAAACCCTCGTCAGAAATATTCTCAGAATTGGACCGGACAAAAGCCAAAAACAATATTTTACACGGAGCAACATAGAGTCCGGAGGAGGCAGTGGTGCACCAGGCGGCCACACACAGGTGGCGGCGTGGCACAGGGCATGCCACCAGGGGGTGTGGGCCCCCTGGTGCTCCACCGACCTTGCCCTTCCGCCTATAAAAGCCTCCTAGGACGAAAACCCTAAGTACCTGATCAAAATTCCACGAAAGATTTTGTAGCGCCGCCATCTCCATCCCTAGATCGGGAGGATGGAAGCTCTTCCGGCACCCGCCGGAGGAGAGATCACCATGGAGGCCTACTTCATCACCATCCTGCCTCCAGTGTGATGCGTGAGTAGTTCATCCCTGGACTAGGGGTCCATGCAATAGCTAGATGGTCGGTTCTCCTACTTTGTGCTACCATGTTTAGATCTTGTGAGCTCCGTTCATGATCAAGATCATCTATTTGTAATCTTACATGTTGTGTTTGCGGGGATCCGATGGATATTGAGATGCCATTTCAGATTGATTATTGATTCTATCATGTCTATGTTATTTGTGATCTTGCATGCTTTCTGTTGTTAGTAGCTATCTTGGCCAAGTAGATACTAGCAACTCCAAGAGGGAGTATTTATGCTCGATAGTGGGTTCATGCCTCTAGTAATCTAGGGAAGTGACAGGAATCTCTAAGGTACTAGATGTGTTGTTGCTACTAGGGATAACAGTAATCCTTTGTCCATGGGACAATCCTATTGTTTACTTTACATACTTTGCTTAATGCAATTATCTGTTGCTTGCAACTTAATACTGGAGGGGGTTCGGATAATAACAAGAAGGTGGATTATTAGTCATAGATGCAGTTGGATTACGGTCTATGTATAATGTTGTAATGCCCAATCAAATCTCATAGGAGTCAACATGATTAGTATATGCATGTATGCTTTCTCAGTGTTTGTCAATTGCCCCACTATAATTTGTTCACCCAACATGTCATCTATCTTAAGGAGAATCACCTCTAGTCAACTATGGACCCCGGTCCATTCTTTTACCATCAATCTACCATCTATTTACTGTTTATTGTTTACTTTCTGCAAGCAATTACTATCTTCCACACAATATGTTTAATCGTTTGTTTTCAGCAAAAACCGGTGAGATTGACAACCTCACTGTAAGTTGGGGCAAAGTTATGTGGTTGTGTTGTCCAGAATTCCAAGTTGGAAACAACACCTTGGAGGTGTTTCCTTGCTCCTACTGGTTCGATAACCTTGGTTTCATAACTGAGGAAAACTTGCTGCTGTGCTCATCATACCTTCCTCTTGGGGTTCCCAACGAGCTCGAATATATTTTGAGCCATCAACAACTTTCATGATCAAGCTACTATAGCCTATAAGGGCGAATCGCAAGTATAATGTCAGTTCCCAAAACCTTTTTGGGAGATTGGGACGCCTAGCGTCTCCAACCTTCGCAAATTCTCATACAATATGAGACCATGTATTTTTCCAAATTATACTCTATCATATTGCAACTATAAACATTATTTCAGATATCAAAATATCTTCCACACATGATGGTTTCTGAAATAATTCTTTCAGATCCTAGATAACCTTGATACTAAAACATCTTTTGAATATCAAGGATCATGGAGGCAAACATGATACTTTAAATACTAACACTGGAATTGTTACTCTTGGTTTAATACTACTTATTAAACTTCATGGAGTAAATGGAGTTTGCTAAAAGTTTGCAATAGGACTTCTAAACTTTAAATTGACACTCAAAACAATATGATACCAGTTCGTAAGTAAATATCCAGAATTCTATAGTTCTATTATCTCAATTATAACTAATCATATGGTAGTAAACGGATGCCAATGACTACAACAAAATATGCAAATTCACTTTGATTTTAGTTTATGATAAATTGATTTCAACTTTAATCATATTACTACATGAACTCCCACTCAAAAACAACATCCATCGTGTCTTTTTGGTGACTACATGAACCAGATCCACTACACCAAGACCGATCATCACGCGAGTTGGTGTAGCTTCAAAGGCGAGCATCTAGATGGTCATCATATCAACCATATGACTCATGCTTTACCTTTCGGCTCGACAAGTAAGAACCTTAGTACTCGTGTGTGTAAAATTGTCTTACACTCATTGTATGCGAACGTAGAGTCTATCACACCCGAACATCATGTGGTGTCTCAAAACGATGAACTTTCTTAATGGTACATACTAAGGAAGAACACATTTTTATCTTGATATTTAAATGAGGGACCATCTTATAACGCTACTAAAGCGCCAAACAAGCAATATAAGATGCAAACAAACATCATATGCAAAAAGTGATATGATATGGTTCTTGCACTTGATCACTATCTTGTGCATCATGGTATGATCTTCATCATTCATATATGTGTAAGTCCAAGGTCATGGAACTTATACTTTGATATGTTATAATTTCTAAGAGTATCAATTCATACTACAAATTATAACATTACTATATCATGACACTTGCCGAGGAACAATTAAACTAGACGCCTCTAAGTTATCAAGGGTTAATTATTGGTTTGCCACTAGAGGCCATATGATCAATTTTGCCACTATCATTGGAGCGGTGCTCGATTTGCCACTATTTGTATGACTACTATGGCGACGCCAACCGTCCAGTTTAAATGAGTATAACAAATTCAAAAAAAATGAAAATTCCGCGTACATAGTCTTCTTATGTCATATAGTAACGATTCAAGTTGATAAACAAGGTCTACATACATTCAAACAAAAAAATCATGAATACATGTTAAACAAGGTCTACACATGAATACATGAATTTTCGTTTGAATGTGTGTAGACCTTGTTTATCAACTTGAATCGTTAGTATAAGACATAAGAAGACTATGTACGCGGGTTTTTTATTTTTTTGAATTTTTTTGAATTTGTTATGCTCATTTAAACTGACTGGTTGACGTCACCATAGCAGCTATGCCCGAAATAGTGGCAAAACTAAGCACCATTCCACGCTAGTGGCAAAACTGAGCATATGGCGGCCTCTAGTGGCAAACCAATAATTAACCCATTATCAATGCATGTTTTTACGTGGCTTAGGGCTTTTGAAGATAGAACCGTTCATACCTATGAACATGGAACCACAACGATGATAAATCAAATTATTAGCAACTCGTTGTAAATCAGATATTGACTATAGTAGGAGAGACAGACACCTGCTAGCCATTTATGTAAAACTAGTTGCATGTCAAGCATGGAATATGTCTCATGTGCGAGGACATGTAAAGTTAATCCGGGCCGCTTCATCCCACTACGCCACCAATATACAAAATACATATAAGATGCAATAACATGATCATCAACGCCCACATACTCATATGTGTTGTACCCGTGCAAATCATCTACGCATAGATCAGGCTCTGATACCACTGTTGGGTTCGCAATATAGAAAACAAAATATTTCCTACGATACGAATAACTAAGCATCAAGATCTATCTACCTATATACAATCAACGGGTGGATATACATCCATAGAGATCTTACCCTTGAATACTGAAAAGCTTTGTTAATGAAATCTAATTTCGTGGATGATGTAGTCGTTCACTTGTCGATCTCAAGATCGTGATGAAGTCTAGCAAGTCTAGCTGGTCCAGCACTAGAAAGTCCAGCACCACAAAGCAACAGTGCATCCATGATCGTGCACATGTCTGGTACCCTAACAACCTACGCATCCTTGCTCCAGCAATGCAGCGGAAGCAGCAACTCCTTTTAGACAAACCACCGGGAACATGTATCTCGCTAATCTAAGACCATGGGGAATAAACTAGGGGGGAGAGAGATCCTTCACGAGGAGGTGTGATGTGAGAGGTGGAGAGGGGGTGATGACCCACAAGTATAGGGGGTGTATCACAGTATTTTCGATAAGTAAGAGTGTCGAACCCAACAGGAGCATAAGGTGCTGGCTAGTGGTATGGATCAGGAATTCTCTGCAAATACTTAGCAAACGGATTTTAGGGGTTTTTGATAAAGCAAGTAAATGAAGTACGAGTAAATAAAAGACAATAAGAATAAATGCAGCAAGTGGCCCAATCCTTTATGAGAAAAGGATAAGCCGGTTGTATTACTTAAGATGACCAAACGTTCTCAAGGACACATGGGAAGACTGTCAAGTGCTTTCGCTTCATATAGTTGATTAATCTTATTTAGCTTGCTAACATTGTGTGGGTGAACACATGCTAATGTACCGACCTTCCTTGGACTAATACATACTTGTGATTATACCCCTTGCAAACATCCGAAAGTAATTAAGGTAGAAACCTAACCACAGCTTTAAACTCTAAGACCCTAACGTCCCTTGTGCAATGGTTTCCTAACGGGGGTTCAGGTTTCTATCACTCCGGCAACCCCTACGATTAGTAGCCAAATACACAATGCATTCCCCTAGTCCCATATAGGTGAAGTGTCATGTAGTCGACATTCACATGACACCACTAGAAGAAGTACACCACAACTTAAATATCAAACTATTGAATCTTTCTCAACACAACTCCACTACTAACAACATGACTTCTCCCATGTCCTCAAGAACAAAACGAACTACTCACAAGACATCATATGGATCATGATCAGAGATGGAATAATGAAGTATAACAATCTGAACATAAACAATAATTCAATGGTTCACTCAATAGCATCAACTACAAAGAATAATCAACACCGGGAATGTTTCCCCTAAGAACTATTGCAAGATTCAACTCAATTGTTATAGCAATATGGAGATGGTGATGATGGTGCTGATGGTGATGGTGGTGATGATGATGATGATGATCCCGATGAAGTCCAGCTTGATGGTGGTGTTGATGGCGACGATCTCCCCTCTTCGGGAAGGAATTCCCTCGGCAGAATTCTATCTCCCGGAGAGATCTTTCTCTCTCGGTGTTTTCCGCCCCGCAGAGGCGGCGGAATCATTCTATGGTCGCTCCCCGAGTATTAGGGTTTCGGAGGATTATATCGCCCGGGGAGAGCGGAGGTGGTCCAGGCGGCCACACCACCGGTGGCCTGACCTAGGGTGGCCGCGCGCCAGGTGGTGTGGGCCTCTGTGGCCCATCTCCACTCCTCCTTCTGGCTTCCTTCGTCTTCTAGAAAAATAGGATTTTCCGTATATTTTCCCGGATTTTCTGATGTTCGCGAATTTTGCCTCCAAACAGCACCTTTTTCATCAGAATCCTGACTGCAGCGGTCCATACTCCAAAAGTCATCAACCATGCAAAAACAGATAAAATAACATAAGTATCATCTCTTAATATGAAATATATAAATGAATAACAGTAAATTATGATTTAGAATAGTGATGCAAAATGAGCGTTAGGGGCGACCCGTCCCATGGCGGCGGCCATGGAGGTGCCCACCTCTTCCATCATTCATGTGGTGGATGCTCCACTCACGTAAACATGCCTCCACTCATACTTCCACTCACATGCATTAATTTTCCACCAAAATTAATGCAACTCTCGATTAAAACTCTTTTATTTATTTTATTCAGAATTTTGTTAATTACTTTAATTAACAAACATTCACATAAAACCCACTGCAACATTTCAATATCACATGTAGAACCAGTTTCAGCAATTTCACTCGAAACAATTTCGGTTTCCATCGAAATGATTCCAGCGCTTTCATAATCTTTATATGAAACATATTTGCTCCTAAATGGTGTCGGTATGCCTTAAGTATGTCACCCTACGGTTCGTGAATAATGCAGACATGATCGAGACCCATCTCCGATCAATAATCAGTAGTGGGACCTGGAGATCCGTACTGACTCCCACACATTCAACGATGACTCCAGTGATCGTGTGAACCTTTAACATCTGTAAATAAATCCCTTTGTCTCGTGATATATTATATGTGCAAGATTCGATCATCGGTATCCCCATACCTAGTTTGACCTTATTACCAACAAGTACTCTTTTCTCATTCCCGTGATATAACATTCTAGTGATCTTATCACTTGCTTGCAAGCTACATCAATGTGATATCACCGAGAGGGCCCAGAGTATATCTCTCCGTCATTGGGATGGACAAATCCCACTATTGATCCATGAGCTTATACTAATCCACCTTTATTGCCACCCTATTCTGGTGTGACGTTTGATGTTATCAAGTTATTCTTTTGGTGTTAGTGATTGACATGATCTCAAGGTCTAAGGACTATAGTTACTTTGAATGATGTTATAGCAATTTAAACATAATGAATTTGATCGTATTGCTATACTTACGGAGGAATGTTCATCACACCATTCAACCAATGTTGTGACCTTGTTATTAATAACATCCAATGTCCATGATCAGAAAACCTTGATCATCTTGTTAATCAACAAGCTAGTTTATATGAGAGGCATAACTAGGAACTTTTTATTTTGTTTATTAAACACACATGTATTAACATTTCCAATTAATACAATTATAGCATGCAAAATAAACATTTATCATAAACAGGAAATAAGATAATAACCACTTTATTATTACCTCGCAGGCATATTCCCTTCAGCTATAATTGTATCAAGTGGAAACATTGATACACGTGTGATGTATAAACAAACCTAGGTCCCTAGTAGCCTCTATTCAACTAGTTCATTGGGCAGCTGATGATCAATGTTTTATAATCATTGTGCTATGCAAGACAAGTAACAATGAAGTCATATCATTTGGAATGATGTGATGGACATTTCCCACCAATGATTGTTGCAACACAATCATGTCACATAGTTCTAGTTGCAATTGTTAGAAACGTAGTGTCCTAATCCTTAGACCATGAGATCATATTAATCACTGTTATCAGAGGATTGCTTTGACTGCATCAACCGTCATTTCCGTGACTAGGTGACCATAAAGGTGCATGTTGAGGCCTATGCATCAATATCGGGATTTGTTCTCCTATGTGATGGCAAGATACACTGGTCCCACTCAGTGAATCACATCCATAAGATGCGCAGTGTATGAATTGGTCATGTGGATAGAATTTCTCGTGAACGAGTAAAACAATACTTGTTGTAAATGAGATTGAACAAGGTATCATGATACCGATGATCAGATCTCAGACAAGTCTTGTATCGTGTAACAAAGGGAATTCGACATATCGTCTCAGGTTCAACATGATGGTGATTCATGGAGTGCATAGGGTTCAATATGGGCATCCCGGTCCCACTGTTGATCATTGATCGAGATCATGTCTATGGCATTTCCAAACCATAGGGAAACACGCTTAAGGGCACTATGACGCTTGGAGATCCTCCTATAAGTTGGAATCATAGAAGAGAGAGAAATCGGAATCATTCCGGAGAGATGCAAAGTTGTTCAGAGAAAGAAGGAAAGGAAAAGGCCAAAACAAGTTTTGGATAAATGACAATTTATAATATGCATTTATTATATGTTAATTATGAATTAACTTATATTAAATAAATATTTAAATTAAATTTATTAGGCAACTTCCTCATTAGGCCAAAACCCCGGTGGGAATTGGCCCAGGAGGAAGTCACTGGAAAAAAGAGCAAAAGGGCACTACGTGTGGGCCAGGCAGCCCACACAGCAGGCGAGCGGACATTCACTATGCGCCATGTAGGCGGCGGCCAGCCTACCACCGCGCGTGGGCCATAGTCGGCTGGCCCACCAAGGCAGGCATAGGCGGGGGCAGCCTTCGGGTGCGAGGTGGACCAACCATGGCCCACACGGTCGCTGACCTCAGCGCCACCCCACCGCCACAGGCGGCGTGGAGACAGCCTACCAGGTGTTGGCGCCGCGCATTGATGGGCTTTGTGGCCAGCCCAACCTGGCCACTGGCCGCACTAGGCGCTGGTGCCTGACAGGCCGTGGGCGGGCGACGCCGACCCACCTAGGAGCTAGCCTAGCTATTGTTGCCTACTGCCGATGGCTATACCGTGCTGGGTCTTGGCTGGGGTAGCCCACCTGGCTGCCCCATTGGCCCAGCCGGCTAGCACCCCAATTTTTCCTATTTCCTTTATAAATTTAGTCCCACATGGGACACCCAAAGGGGAGGGTAAACCTTCCCCTGCCTATATAAAGGGGTGCCCATGGGAGGGATTAAAACACACCAACATATATTCTCTAAGGCATCTTTCCTTAGAGAAAATCCCCCTCTCTCTCACAGTTGCCTTTGAAGTGGCATGGTCCCGGAGAAGGATTGTACACGCAAAGTCAACACCGATGCGACACACCATTGTGCTGTAGGGATTCCGACTAGGAGGTCTACTTCCGCAACCTCGGTAGGGATCAAGCGTCCGGGATTTGTTGTATTGCACTGTATGTGTGTGATAACTCAGGGGAGCTGCACTTTTAGCGACCGGACCATTATGCAAGGACCTGGACAAGAGGTGATGTGTGAGGAGCTTCGCGACCTTGAGGTTGGATGGGTATGACTACATCAGCCATGCTCCTGCATGAGCGTAACGCTTTCTGGGTCTTCAAGGGTATGTTACCGCTATCTTCCTCCGTTACTACATTACTTCTAGATAGATCTTTGGGAAATTAGGGCATTCTGAGTAGTAATTTTTTTGTTATCTGTTGCGGAAACCCTACAGCCACAACCCTTTCTCTTAGAGCGCAGGCGTCTTTGGTCTGTGACTTAGGCTCCATGGGTGAGGATATGTCATGTACCGCGCCATCACCGAGGTACTTCTAGCCTCACAGTGGTCCTCTTGAAGGGAGGCTTTGCCTAGAGGACTTGCAGAGGCCACTTGACGCTTTCTGGTGGCGTCTCTTGAGGCTTCTTGTTGCCTTGCCATGGGGGTCCAACATCAGATGGGCCAGGGTACCCTGGTTGCCATTGGCCCGACATTCAGGATAGAACAAGCAAATAAAGAGGTTCTTACTTTTGAAACTAGGAGAAGCATTGAGTTAATCTCGGTATGACGATTATGGTTAATAGAAAGAAATGAGATGTGCTGCATCAGGTTCTTCCATAATAACCATATTGTATACTCGATGTAATGTAACACAAGTTTTTGGTTAGAAAACACGTTCTTAGATGTAAGAACATGTTTTTGAAGTGATTCCTAAGTAAATCACTGAACCAAAGTTAAGTTTATCCTTAAGCTTAAAGGATCATGGTTAGGCATCGAAGTTGCATACTATGCACTATCGATTAAATCTACATTGATATAGAAGTATGTGGCTACTTCTGAAGTGGCAAGTGTAATTATTATGGCTAGAAAAGTTCGACTCTCCAAATGAGTGTGTTTTCTAAGTATACATGAAAACAATGAAAGCCCACTTGAAAGGACCAACTTTGGTCGACTAGAGGGGGGTGAATAGGAGATTACCAATTTTTAATCTTTTCTTGCAATTTTAGGCTTTGCACAAAGTAAAGTTCACTAGAGATGCAACTAGATGAATATCCTATATGGTAAACAATACGATAAGTAAACAAGATGGTAATTGCAAGAAGTAAAGGAGTGGAACGAAAGAACCGGCGAGTGGACACGGAGATGTAATTCCCGTAGTTCACTTCCAAGGAATCTACATATACGTTGGAATGGTGTCGGGGCCACACAAGGTCACCCGAGCGCCACAAAGGCCTCACCTTGTTATCCGGTGAGCACCACCACGAAGGCCTCACAATCCACTAACCGGTGACCTTGAAGGCACCAACCGAAACCTTTACAACAAGGTTGAGGGGAGACTCCACAACTCAACTAGAGGCCCTCAACGACACCACGAAGCTTCACAACAATTTCCCTAGCTCTGAGGATGCCCTACACCATCTAGGGTTCCAAGAACCCAAGAGTAACAAGATCCACGAAGGATGGGTAGGGGAAATCACGATTCCTTTGGTGGAAGTGTAATCTAGGTCACCTCTCCCAATCCTCAAAATATCAAGAGGTTTGAGTGGGTAGGGAGAGAGATCTAGGCAAGTCAATCTCTTGTATTAATGGAGGAGAGAGAAAACAGAGAGATAAGGCAAGAGGAAGAAGAAGGGGGCTTAAATAGGCCACCCCTGATACATTGCAAATGTATCTATAATTTTTGATGTTCCATGCTTGGTTTTATCCACTTTCTTGTGTTTTGTCCACACTTTGGAGTACTTTTCATATGATTTCTTGGACTAACCTATTAACAAGAGCCACAGTGCTAGTTGCCTTTTTTTGCTGTTTTTGGTTCCAGGAAAGTCAGAAAATGAATATTCTCGGAATTGGACGGGACAAAAGCCAAAGTGCCTATTTTTCCGGAAGTCATCAGATGCCAGAATACGAGACGGAGAAGGGCTGGGGGACGGCCACACCACCTGGCCGCGCGGCCAGGCCTGGCCCACGCCAGGGGGTGGTCTGGCCGACCCCAGCACCCCCTCGGCCTCTCCTTCCGCCTATAAGATGCCCTCAGGACGAAAACCCTAAGTACCCGATCAAAAATCCACGAAAGAGTCTGTAGCCGCCATCATCTCCATCCCTAGATCAGGAGGGATCTGAAGCTCTTCCGGCACCACAGTCGGAGAGGGAATTCACCACGAGGCCTTCTTCATCACCATGCATGCCTCATGTGTGATGCGTGCGTAGTTCATCCTTGGACTACGTATCCATGTAGTAGCTAGATGGTTGGTTTCTCCTCCTTTGTGCTTTCATGTTTAGATCTTGTGAGCTCCGTTCATGATCAAGATCATCTATTTGTAATCCATACATGTTGTGTTTGCGGGGATCCGATGGATATTGAGATGCTATTTCAGATTGATTATTGATTCTATCATGTCTTTGTTATTTGAGATCTTGCATGCTTTCCGTTGTTAGTAGCTATCTTGGCCAAGTAGATGCTAGCAACTCCAAGAGTTAGTATTTATGATCGATAGTGGGTTCATGCCTCGTAACTGGGAAGTGATGAAATCCCTAAGGTACTAGATGCGATGTTGCTACTAGGGAGAAAACAACAATCCTTTGTTCATAGAACAATCGTATTGTTTACATTACACGCAATTCGTAAAGCAATAATCTGTTGCTTGCAACTTAATACTGGAGGGGGTTCGGATGATAACCTGAAGGTGGATTTGTTGGGTCCGCAACATAGAAAACAAAAAATTTCCTACGGTGTGAACTATACGCCAAGATCTATCTACTAGGTACAAAGCAACGGGTGGACATACATCCAACGAGAACTTACCCTCGAAGACAATGAGCTTTGTTAACGAGCAGGAACTCGTGGTTGATGTAGTCGTACACTTGCCGATCTTAAGATCGTGATGAAGTCCAGTAGGTCCGACTCCAGCACGTCCATCAGATCCAGCTCCAGCACCACCAAGTCCAGCACCGCAAAGCAGCGGTGCATCTGTGATCGCACACACGTCCGGTACCCTGACAACCTCCATCCCTCGCTCCAGCAAAGCAGCGGAAGCAGCAACTCCTTTCCAGATAAAGCCATCGGGAACATGTATCTCGCTAATCCAAGACCATGGGGGAATAATACTAGAGGGGGAGAGAGATCCTTCACAAGGAGGTGTGTGTGAGAAGTGAGGAGGGGGTGGCCTTTTATAGGCAGAGGGGGGTGCCCCTCCTTCATGGCCGGCGCATGGAGGAGGTGTCTCTTCACCTCCTCCATTCATGTGGTGGTAACTCCCTCCACATAAATTTGCCCCTTCACATTCTCTTTTAAAGTCTCCACTTTAAATGCATTAAATTTCTCCAAATTTAATGCTCTCTCATTTAATAAAACTCTTTTATTAATTTTATTCAGAATTTTGTTAATTACTTTAATTAACAAACATTCACATAAAACCCCCTGCAACATTTCAATATTACATGCAGAACCAATTTCAGCAATTTCACCAAAACAGCTTTTGTCTATTGAAATAATTCCAGCTTTCTTAAATCTTTATCCAAACACATTTGCTCCAAATGGTGTCGGTATCCCTTAAGTGTGTCACCCTACGGTTCACGAATAATGCAGACATGATCGAGACCCTCTCCGATCAATAATCAGCCGGACACGGAGATCCATCGACTCCTACACATTCAACGATGACTGTGATCGTGAGAACCTTTAACGCTAGTAACTAAATCCCTTTGTCCGTGATATATTACATGTCCGAGATTCGATCATCGGTATCTCCATACCTAGTTTGATCTCGATCGACATGCACTCTTTTCTCGCTCCGTGATATAACATTCTAGTGATCACATCACTTGCTTGCAAGCTATTTCAATGTGATATCACCGAGAGGTCCCAGAGTATATCTATCCGTCATCGGGATGGACAAATCCCACTCTTGATCCATGATCCTCAACATAACACCTTCGTAGCACTGAACCCACCTTTAGCGTCACCATGTTACGGTGTGACGTTTGATGTTATCAAGATACTCTTCCGGTGTTAGCAATTAACATGATCTCATGGTGTAAGGACTAAGATTACTTCGTATGATGTTATAGCAATATAAACATAATGACTTTGATCGTAATGCTATACTTCGGATGAATGTTCATCACATCATTCCACCAATGGCGTGACATTGTTATTAACAACATCCAATGTCCATGATCAGGAAACCTTTGATCATCTTGTTAATCAACAAGCTAGTCTATAAGAGAGGCATGACTAGGAACCCTTTTGTTTATTAAACACACATGTATTGATGTTTCGAATCAATACAATTCTAGCATGTAAAATAAACATTTATCATAAACATGGAATAAGATAATAACCACTTTATTATTGCCTCTCGGGCATATTCCTTCAGCTCCCACTTGCACTAGAGTCAATAATCTAGTTTGAAGAACTTTATGCATTGAACACCAATGGCTTTATGGTGTTGCATATACGCTATTGCTAGTGGTTAACATAATCTCCGGATCTCGGCTTTCAGGTCCGTGTGTATTTGCATGTCTCTGTCTCTCACGCATCACTCATTCTCAAATGAGATGGCATTGTATAAATTTGGTCCTCTGGTGAGACCTTTAGTTCGCTCGCTCAAAATATGTTGATATTATTGTCACACAATATATCTTCATAGTATTAGCCCACTTTGAACCACACCTAGTTTGATAACAAACTACTTAACACAAATGCCCTCCTATGCTGCTACTATAGCAGTCATATACTTAGCCTTTTGTTGTAGTATCCGTCACAATATCTCAACTTTGGAACTCATCCAAATCCATCATGGAACATCCTTTCCATTATATTGTGCCACCCATAGTCTAAATTGAGATAAATTTAATTTGTATCTTGTGACAAAACTAGTATCAATGTAACACTTTACAATGAACTACCTTTAACTATTTGTCACTTATACATGATATATTCTTAGTTCTTCCAAAGCTCATAAGAATATCTTTACTATTGTCCAATGATCATCTTATGAATCATTCCGGTATATGCTCATAACATTTAGAGCACAGGACATTCTGGATATATACATATCATGGTATAATCGGTCAAAATTTTCATGTGATTTTACTCACCAAGTGTTGAAACACTTGAATCTTGATACAATCCTTTCCATGCACCAAGAACCTTTCTTATTGTTTCCATATTGAACCCTTTCAATATCTCATATTGAACCCTTTCAATATCTTATGTATGTATGTCTGGCACAACCATATTAGCGCCTTAATCTATCCATATAGATATTGATGCCTAATATTCTGTGTTTGCCCAAGTCATTGATAGAAATCTTATTTTAATGAAATCCTTAACTTGTGTCAATTCAAGATACATCATTTCCAATCAACAATATGTCCTCTACATAATGTATTAGAAATATGTCTCAGCGCTCCCACTTAATTTCTTGCAAATGCAAGCATCTTCATCATCTCCGATGAATTTAAACTCTTTTAACAGTTTCATCATGGTGAAGATTCCAACTCCGCTATGCTTACTTCAACTATTGAAGTTTACATGCCCTTTTAGCACCCTTTGAATTAACAAAACCCTTCGGACCATGTCATTTACATGTCCTAGGTTAACGCTCTATTAGAATAACCTTGTTTTGTTTATTCAACTACCATATACCAAATTATATGTAGTGGTTGCTACAATAATCCGTCAAGACTATATATCGCTATGAAAGATCATATCTTGTCATAGTCAACTCCTTGAACATTTCTGTAAACTTCTTTCCGACATGTCGACTATTTCATAGATGTTAAACATCCATGTCTTATTTCTTTATAGATCCAAACACGACCGATAGGCTTCACGCCTTTCCGGAGGGTCTTCCAAGTTCAGAAACTTGATTTCTCGTGTATGGATACTATCACGGATTCTACGACTTCTAGTCATTTTATGGAGTCAGGGCCCATCATAGCTTCTTTGCATGTAGTCGGTTCATCATTGTCAAAACAATAACGACTTGCTTATCAAATCTTACTATTTGATTCTTACCGACCCACACGGTTCTATAGGAACTCTAATCTCCGAGATCACACCTTTTGTAATCACGAGAGCCATGAGCATTGTGGCCACCGGACACTTTCCGGCCAAGCGCCATTTAGCACATATAGCTAAGGTTCAACAACCTTATCAAAGTTCTATTGTCCTCCCACTTAACTTTTCACGAAAAATTCCTTCTCAAGAAACTTGACGCTCCAAGTAACAAACTCTTTTGTCCCTGTTATGGAGAAATTCCCAACAAATTCTTTGGGATAACCTACAAAGACATGTTTATCCGACTTTGGTTGTAAACATTTTACTTATGCATAGCATACCAAAATTTAAGAAAAGACAATTCGGGTTTTATCCCAAACCATAACTCATATGGTGTCATTTCAATGGATCACGATGGTGCTCTTTTCAGTGTAAAAGCGGTAGTCTCTAAAGCTTCAATCCTTAAAACATAATGGCAGTTTTATAAATGACACCCTTGATCTTACCATGTCAAACATTGTAACATCCCAAAACTTCAATCCAAGGTTATCAAAGATCAAATCATCCAAATTTTTGGATTAACAAAAAAATTTCCATATTAAAAATGAAAGCATTCATATATGTGTGCATTTAAAATAGGAGTTATTTTGAATTGCCATGATTGTGTGATACTTTGCTTCTAAAATGTTTCTTAGGTGATTTAAACATCATCTACATCATTCCCAAACTTTTCCTAAAGAAAATCAAATCAAAAAGAATTAAAATGAAAGAATGGTCATTTTGACAAATTTAACTCTCATGCCTACTTTGGCTATTCCTAGTACTCAATTCTTAACAAAAACAATTCTTGATCTTTACACCCCTTGCTAGTACACATAATGAGGTACCAAGGCCCACCTTTTGATCTACTAAAACATTACGTAAACTAATTTAAATGATGCTTTAAAATTGAATCTAATGCATATGCATAGATCACCCCTATTTCAAAAACCATATAATTGAGCACCATTTTCAAAACCCTTGCAACTAGAGACTACCTAGCACTAGTGGAGATCACTCAAAAAATTTGAACTCAAAATTCAAACTTTGGTCTCTTGCGGCCATTTCATCGAACAGGTGGCAGACACAGATCAAACATTTGTCAAAACACTATAGTGTGCAGTGCTTCTTGTCACCATTTGGGCCTAACTCGGTCCCCTTGTCCCCCTAGCTCAAACCCCGCCCTAGCTCTCTCTCTCTCCCCTCCCCTAGCTGCTCCAGGTGTCAGCCTGGACGCCATGCGCCAGTCGACCATGGACCGCCGCACAAAGCCGCAGCTTCCTCCTTTCGCCACTGGCAGCAGCGCCATCACACCACACCGCCGACCAGCCCCGACCAAAATCGAGCGGAGGACAAGCCCAGTTGCTCGCCCACGCCTCATCGCCATGCCGATCACCGAGCGCCAAGGTCCGCCAGAGCACCGCCTCGCCAAGCCCTAGCCTTGCGTGGCGGCACTCGCAGCAGGCCCAGCACATCGCCAAACACGCCCGCATGCCGTCACCCGACCCATAGCCGCCGCATTTCGTGTCGAGCACCTGCGGCCATCGTGCAGTGCGCGGAAGCTCCCGACCAATAGAGATAGCCCCTTGCCGCACCATCAAGCCATAGAGGATCGCCAGGAGACCGGCCACCGTCCGCCTACCTAGCCCATGCCCTTAGCTCGCTATGTCGTCGCCCACGCCGAAGCTACGCCCATGCCGCTCTGCACCCTTCGCTCGCCTATATAAGGAGGCCTCCCCAGCAAGCTCTCTTCACACCATTCTCATCTCCACCTCTCACTCTCACTCCCCACAGCCAGTCGGAGCCGCTCGAGCACCAGGACACCGGAATTGCAGCCGGAGCCGCCGCCTCGGGAGGAGAAGGGCGTCGTTGATCCAGGCCATCCCAGGAAGCGCCGTTTGTACCAGGAGAACCGTCGTCGTCTTCCACTTTGTTCGCCCGCCTCGCCGACCCCGCCGGAGCCCCGGTACGCCCCCACTGCACCCTCACCGACCGTGCTAGGGTTAGCTCCCGTCGTGTCCTGTTCCGACGAGGACGATAGCTGTGAGCCGTCGATCTGCCCTCTAATCGCACGGCCACCTTTCATCCATACCTCTTCGGTACCCTGCTCCACCGACGGGTGGGGCCTCGCTAAGCCAGCCATGACGCTTGTGAGCGCAGTGGGCCGGCCCATTTCGTTCCCGCGCACGTTTCAAATTCAAATTAGGAATTTTCCTTTTAGTTAGAATATAGTTTATGTCCAGTGTTTCAAAATTCAATTCTGTGAGTTTGACAAATCCAAATTGCATGAAACTAAATTTGTCTAAAAGGTATTAAAATGATCTATCCAAGCCCGTTGGATTTAATTCATTTAGAGTTATAGATTTCTCCTAATAAAAATAAGAAGACAGAAGCTTTTGCAACTTGAAACATTTTTATAAAATCAACCAAGTTAGCTTTTGAGTTGATTCCAACTCTCAAAAATCACATTTCATCATATCTATCCAAATATGTAATAATATTAAGGTTTACAGGTAGTGACTTTGGACTAGTACCAAAATAATGCTATATAGGCATTTCTAGTCACTTTAAATCATTAAATAATAAACTTAAACCAAAGTAATATTGATCCAACCTTTAAATCTCATTCCCACATGTTAGAATATGTGGTGAGGACATGTGTCCACATGATCCCATATTTTGGTGGTGAATATTAAATTGTAGTTAATTTTTGAATGAGTAGAAATTACTTTTCCAAAATAAAAAGGTTGAAACTATTGAATTAAAACTTATGATGTTTGGGATGATAATAGATCATCAATTGTGTGGTTTAGAATACTACTTAGCCTAAGTTAAGTATTGTTTGGTGATTGTGCACTCTATGTATTTATAGACGATAGTAATGTACCGCCAAGCCTTCGAGGAGGATGAGTTCTACCAAGAAGAAGAAGAAGAAGAAGAAGAAGAAAACTTCAACCACTGCACCAACCAAGGCAAGCTATTAGTGGCAAGCTAACCCTTGCAAACATGCTTTAGTAAGCTATTGTTAGCAAGCTAGAATAAAACTAGATGGTTTAGTAAAGATGCCTTAAGCATGCTTTGATCACACCTTTAACTATTAGTACCCCAAGTCTTATTAACAATTTTACCCCTTAGTTTACACAAAGTTCTTTAATTAATTTTGAAGGTAGCATAAAGAGTATAAAACTTGACCTACTTAGGAACCTTTAGATGTCATTCTATGGTATGAGATTGATCCCACCTTTCCACCTTAGTGAACACTCTTAACCTAGTGTTTTAGAATAGATCAAACTTGATTCACTTTAGATGGGAACACTTGGTGAAAATGAGTTATGAAAACCTTGGAATGATGAGTCATTCTATTGAGATGTTTTGACATGTGTTGAGAAACACAATTGGTTTATGATGATAAGGCATGAGCCTTAACCCTTTTATAAAACTGATGGTTGTATTCGGATGCGATACCATTCCAAATTTACCGTACAACCACATTACCTGAATTGGGTAAGGCTTAGCTGGAAATTTATATGCATTAGTATTAGTTCTCACGGAGAGGTTTGAGCTGAGGCTACCTCTCAATGATGTCCACCTATGCAAGGCCCAAGATGACTGATGGTCATGGTTGGGAGGCCATGCTCATACGAGAGGTGCTTGTACTAGGGTGTGTAAAGGGAAGGTTATGTTTGATTATCTGCATACTAAGTATGATGATTCAGGGTTATCCCTGACAGATGTATTGAATCTTGTGGTGAAAGTGTACCACCTCTGCAGAGTGTCAAACTATTCGAATAGCCGCGTCCGCGGTTATGGACAGTTGGAATGGCCATACTGTTTCGTTGTCAGATGTTTTCTAAATAACTTGAAATGAATGATGAACCTTGACTTGACCACAACAGGGTTGTGTAGATGAAAATAGCTTCCCAACTTAAGTGATTCTAGAACTTTACTTTATCTTTTCTTGCTTCAGAACTCAGCTTAGGTTTCAAACTTAACTTGATAGTTATTCTTTAAATTCAGCGCTTGAACTTAGAATTTTAACCCTTGTTAGTAGTAGTTTTCGAGTACTTAAAGAGTACTCACGGCTTTTGTCCCTGGCTATTATCATGGCCAAACTATGAAGGAGATTATCAAGATGATGGTCAGCAGGACGGCTATGATAACTAGGACTATCTGCCTTCGTCAGCATTGCCTGTGCCCCTGAAGATGGACCCCACCGCTACGCTATCGTTTAATTCTGCTGCTTGTTGTACTAAAGACTGGATCATGAGATCCTTATTTGTGTAAAACCTTATGTTTGGTTTGTAATGGATGATGTACTGTGATATCCAATCCGTTATGTCTCGCAAAAATGATAATCCTGGGATTGCGAGGTATGGCATAACGGGCATCTGGGATTAAAAAGTCGGGGGTTGACAAACATGGTCTGATTTCATCTCTCAAATATGCCATACTCCTATGGTTTATCGGGAAAACACAAATCATGGAATAATTCCTCAAGTCTTAGGTGTTTTGCTAAACCTGTAACTCAAATATCTTCCTTTATGATCAAATCATAAACTCTTTTATTTTCTTGTTACAATGATTTTCCACTTCATCTTGAAAGTCTTTGAACAACTTTCAAATGTTTCATACTTCTTCCTTATTAAGTAAATATACAGATATATTCACTCAAATTTTTGAAGAAAGCATATGAAGAAAAAAGATTCATCGCATATGGCTACACATAATGGACTATGCACATCAGCATGCACAATTTCCAATAAGCTAGTCATCCATTCCTGTCTGGCCTATGGACGGAGTTTCAATTATCTCAAGGAAAGTCTCATATGCGTCAATTGATCAAAATCAAAAGACTCCAAAAATCCATCAACATGGAGTTTCTTCATGTTTTATTTCTAATATAATTTAAAAACAGCGATGTCACTTCATAAGTGATCTTTTAATCATTTGCCTTGCAACATTTTAGCAATAGTGTTTATGGATGTGATTTCTCCAACTAGACTTGTAAAAGTTCATCCATCCTTTATGGAATACGGTAATTATTTGAACAGCCATTGTTCTCATGACACCAGAACAAAATAACAATTATTTAAACAAATCTTGAAGGCTTGGTTTGATGACAACGAAAAACACAATAACACTTTATTTGTTTTCGATGAACATCATCACTCATTCTCTTGCTGGTTACTTAGGCCATTGTAGTTCATGAATTGCGTTGTCCTGTATGACACTTCATACCAACCAATTTGGTATCCAATACCTCAGAACCACATTGTTTAACAAGTAAGGAATACAGCCATAACATGTATATCTTCTATATACCTAAGTTGGACATCTCCAACTTTTTCTTTTTTGCCAAATATTTTATAGTTTCTCTTTCAGTAATTCCTTTTCCTTTTAAAAGAATCTATCAACATCAATAGTGGTGTCATTCACATGACACATAGTACAAAGCGTATATAGTCAAATACTAATACCTTTGGACTTGCACTTTGAAGTGGATCACCATCATCAAATGTTTGGTATTCTTTCAAAAATCCATTCTTTAGTAATCTATTAGTGTAGTAAACATTTTACTTACATCTTCTATTCATCCTTATCATGACAACTTTCATGATCAAGCTACTATAGCTTATAAGGAAGAATCACGAGTATAATATCAGTTCCCAAAACCTTTTTGGTAGATTCGGATGCCTAGCATCTCCATCCTTCACAAATTCTCATACAATATGAGAACATGTATTTTGCTAAATTATACTCTATCGTAATGCAACCAAAAACATTGTTCCAGATATCACAATATCTTTCACACATGATGGTTTCTGAAACAATTTTCAGCTCCAATATAATCTTGATATTAAAACAACTTTTTGAATATCAATAATCATGGAGGCAAACATGATACTTTAGATACTAACATTGGAATTCTTACTCTTGATTTAATACTACTTATTAAACTTCATGGAGTAAATAGAGTTTGCTGAAAGTTTGCAATAGGACTTATAAACTTTAAATTGACATTTGAAACAATACGATACCAGTTCGTAAAGTAAATATCCAGAATTCTGTAGTTCTATTATCTCAAATAAAAACTAAGCATAAGGTAGAAAACGAATGCCAATGACTACAACAAACTATGAAAATTCACTTTGATTTAATTTATGACAAATTTGGTTCGACTAATCCAAATTAGAAATGAACTCCCACTCAAAAACGACATCCCTCGTGCCTTTTTGGTGATTACATGAACTAAATCCACTACACCAAGTCCGATCATCACGTGAGTCGGTGTAGCTTCAAAGGCGAGCATCAATATGGTCATCACATCAACTATGTGACTCATGCTTAACCTTTCGGTCCGTGTTCCGAGGCCATGTCTATACATGCTAGGCTCGCCAAGTAAGAACCTTAGTATTCACGTGTGTATAACTGTCTTACACCCGTTGCATGAAAGCGTAGAGTTGAGAATACCCGATCATCACGTGATGTCTCGAAACACGATCCATAGAATGGTGCATACTTAAGGAAGAACACATTTTATCTTGATATTTAAATGAGGGATCATCTTACAATGCTACAGAAAGCGCCAAACTAGCAGTATAAGATGCTAACATCTAATGTGTAAAGTGAGATGATATGGTCCATGCATTTGATCTCTATCATTTGCATCGTGGTATGATCTCTATCATTCCTTTGTGTGTAAGGCCAAGGTCTATGGAACTTACACGTTGAATGTGTTGTAAGAGTATCTATACATCTACTTACAACAATACCATATCAAGACACTAGCCCAGCAACGATCTAAACTAGACGCCTCTAATTTATCAATTGCAAGTTTTACGTGGCTTAGGGCTTTCGGAGATAGAACCTGTCTAACCTATTTAACATGAACCACAACGAGGATAACCAAGTTATTAGCAACTCGTTGTAAATCAGATATTGACTATAGTAGGAGAGACAGACACCCGCCAGCCACTTATGCAAAACAAGTTGCATGTCAGTCGTGGAACCGGTCTCATGTACGATGACATGTAAGGTTGGTCCGGGCCGCTTCATCCCACTATGCCACCAATATCCAAAATACATAGAAGATGCAATAAAATGATCATCATCGCCCACATATAAACATATGTGTACTACCCGTGCAAAGCACCTAAGCATAGATCAGGCTCTGATACCACTGTTGGGTCCGCAGCATAGAAAACAAAAAAATTCCTACGGTGTGAACTATACGCCAAGATCTATCTACTAGGTACAAAGCAACGGGTGGACATACATCCAACGAGAAATTACCCTCAAAGACAACGAGCTTTGTTAACAAGTAGGAACTCGTGGTTGATGTAGTCGTACACTTGCCGATCTAAAGATCGTGATGAAGTCCAGCAGTCCGCTCCAAAGACGCCCATCGATCCAGCTCCAAAGACCACCAAGTCCAAAGATCGCAAAGCAGCGGTGCATCCGTGATCGCACACACGTCCGGTACCACGACAACCTCCATCCCTCGCTCCAGCAAAGCAGTAGAAGCAGCAACTCCTTTCCAGATAAAGCCACCAGGAACATGTATCTCGCTAATCCGAGACCATGGGGGAATAATACTAGAGGGGGAGAGAGATCCTTCACAAGGAGGTGTGTGTGAGAAGTGAGGACGGGGTGGCCTTTTATAGGAGGAGGGGGGTGCCCCTCCTTCATGGCCGGCGCATGGAGGAGGTGTCTCTTCACCTCCTCCATTCATGTGGTGGTAACTCCCTCCACATAAATTTGCCCCTTCACATTCTCTTTTAAAGTCTCCACTTTAAATGCATTAAATTTCTCCAAATTTAATGCTCTCTCATTTAATAAAACTCTTTTATTATTTTTATTCAGAATTTTGTTAATTACTTTAATTAACAAACATTCACATAAAACCCCCTGCAACATTTCAATATTACATGTAGAACCAATTTCAGCAATTTCACCCAAACAGCTTTTGTCTATTGAAATAATTCTAGCGCTTTCTTAAATCTTTATAAAACACATTTGCTCCAAATGGTGCCGGTATCCTTAAGTGTGTCACCCTACGGTTCGAATAATGCAGACATGATCGAGACCCTCTCATCAATAATCAGCGGGACCTGGAGATCCATACTGACTCCTACACATTCAACGATGACTTCTGTGATCGTGAGAACCTTTAACGCTAGTAACTAAATCCCTTTGTCCCGTGATATATTACATGTCCAAGATTCGATCATCGGTATCTCCATACCTAGTTTGATCTCGTTACCAACATGCACTCTTTTCTCGTTCCCGTGATATAACATTCTAGTGATCACATCACTTGCTTGCAAGCTATTTCAATGTGATATCACCGAGAGGGCCCAGAGTATATCTATCCGTCATCGGGATGGACAAATCCCACTCTTGATCCATGAGCCTCAACATAACACCTTCGTAGCACTGAACCCACCTTTATAGTCACCTTGTTACGGTGTGATGTTTGATGTTATCAAGATACTCTTCCGGTGTTAGCAATTAACATGATCTCATGGTCTAAGGACTAAGATTACTTCGTATGATGTTATAGCAATATAAACATAATGACTTTGATCGTAATGCTATACTTCGGATGAATGTTCATCACATCATTCCACCAATGGCGTGACCTTGTTATTAACAACATCCAATGTCCATGATCAGGAAACCTTTGATCATCTTGTTAATCAACAAGATAGTCTATAAGAGAGGCATGACTAGGAACCTTTTTTGTTTATTAAACACACATGTATTGATGTTTCTGAATCAATACAATTCTAGCATATAAAATAAACATTTATCATAAACATGGAATAAGATAATAACCACTTTATTATTGCCTCTCGGGAATATTCCCTTCAGGATTATTAGTCATAGATGCAGTTGGATGGCGGTCTATGTATAATGTTGTAATGCCCAATCGAATCTCAAAGGAGTCAAGATGATTAGTATATGCATGGATTGCCTTCTCGATGTTTTTCAATTGCCCGCTGTAATTTGTTCACCCAAAGCATGTTATCTATCTTAAGGAGAGCCACCTCTAGTGAACTATGGATCTGGTCCTTTCTTTTTACATACAATCTATAAACTGTTTATGGCTTTGTGTTTACTTTCTGCAAACTATTACTTCTTTCCATTCGATACGTTTAATCCTTTGTTTTCAACAAAACCGGTGAGATTGACAACCTCATCGCAAGTTGGGGACAGAGTTATGTGGTTGTGTTGTGCAGGTCTCCACATTGCCGCCGCACCGGTAGTGCGCCTCGCCATCGCTCACTAGCTACACCTTTGGGGTGTTTCCTTGCTCCTCGGATTGATAACCTTGGTTTCGTACTGAGGGAAAACTTGCTGTTGTGCTCATCATACCTTCCTCTTGGGGTTCCCCAATGAGCTCGATATATTTTGGGCCATCAAGCATATTTTCTGGCGCCATTATCGGGGACTGAAGAAGAATAAGCTCCCACGTCAACCACGCCACGCCAGAATATTTTCTGGCACCGTTGCTGGGGAGTCAAGGGCATCTTCACAAGGGGAGTCCCTCATAACCAATCTCTTTACTTTGTTATTTTTGTTTTGCTTAGTTTCTTTTGCTTTGTTTGCTTGTTTCTTTATCAAAAACACAAAAAAATAGTTTTACCAGTTTGCTTTCTTATTTGAAAACACAAAAAAATGACTACTCTTGAAAACACTAAGTTGTGTGACTTCACTAGCACCAACAATAATGATTTTATGAGCACACCTATTGCTCCACCTGTGCCTGAAGATACTTTCTTTGAGATAAAACCTGCATTACTCAATCTTGTTATGAGAGAACAATTTTCTGGTATTGGTAATGAAGATGTTGCCGCCCATCTAAATAACTTTGTTCAACTTTGTGAGATGCAAAAGCATAGGGATGTAGATGATGATATTATTAAGCTGAAATTGTTTCCTTTATCTTTGAGAGGAAAAGCTAAAGAATGGTTGAATTCCTTAACTAAGAATAGTATTGATTCTTTGTAACACCCTCACATCGGCCCTATGCAAGTTTTAGCCCTTTCCACCAAACCCGCATAGAAACGATTCAAGGACACCCACTAGGCACTTTTGTGTGGGTGGAAAACGAAGTAATACCATTACACAACAGTCCTCGATGGGACCCACAGAACAGATATATGTACAACAGCTACTCAACGAGTCAAGAATACAGATATACAATACAAAGATCCAAATCACCTTGCAAACGATAAAGCGTCCGACTACGGACAAGATGCAAATGGGGCTAAGAGCCCTGAAGAATAATCAATGGCGCCCATAACTCGCCAAGCGTCTAAGGGTAACCTGCTAACGACGCCGATCTCAAACCTGCTAAAAACAAAGGGTGCCACAAAGGGCAAAGGAAAGAGGAGCGCCAGATCGAGGCCAAGACATGGCGAGGCTAGAATTCAGCTGCTCGCCTACATAGGTATGGTGGATCAAGCGGCAGCAAAGCACTAAACAACCTATAGAGACTCAAAAATTGGCGGCTATTAGAGAGGATAAGAAAGGCCTATCCGTATCCAACTCGATAGTAACACCAAACATACCCATCCCGGTATTCCCTCGAGACCAAACGAGGAAGTCAAACCGAGGAACTCACACAGCTGGCAGTTTTACTCATTCCATTATAGTTGCAAGATTTACTAGTCGATATATAGCATGAGTCATCCTCAAGCATAAGTAGTGGGCAGTTTTAATTAACCATTCCATGGTAGTTGGAACATTTACTAGTCAGATATAATTGTCCCGAGTAATCCCAAAACCCAGCAGTTGTTGGCACTTTTATCACATTCCATTGGAGTTGCAATACTTACTAGGCAGGTACAGCATGTCACAAAACAACCCAGCATCCACCAGCTTGTTGGCATTTTAATATCCATTCCGTGATAGTTGAATCTGATTACTAGTCATATATTAAGTCAAGTTTATAGCACTACTTTAGTTATGCTTGTCTATGATCGAGATCTGTGCTCCAAGTCGCCCATAACCGCTGGACACGGCTTTGAGAAGATTTACCTGTAGGGTGCACAAATAGCAACACACACACGATCAACCTCGGAAAAACCAACTCAAAACCCAACGAGGTTTTCACGACAAAGCAATCACAGGATTCATGAATTATTTCAGGGGGCCACCCCATTAAGCTACCCGCAACGAAGTTGGCCGGCTCCGAGACGGACCCAAGGTTTGTGTGGACGGCTGTAAACGACTGGGAACCCGAAAGTGTGAATGGGCTTGTCGATACAGCGAAAATGTGTCATGGTCCTAAACAGTACAGGTGCTCCACGCACAATCGTAAATAAAGAAGTAAAGCATGGCATAAGTATAGGATAGTAATAAAGCCCCAAACTAGTTTGTGGCCCCAAGAAATAAAAAATGAATCAAGCTCTGGCTAAGGGGGGTCCATAAGGCCTCCCGGATGTGGATAGTGCGAATAGTCAAGGAACAGGTATCAAGTACTCGGGGCCTACGGGACACAAGTGGGCATAAAAACCAAATAGCATATATTGCCCATCGGTGCCTCTTTCATTAGTTGTCCCAGCAATTTAATAGTTGTATTTAAAGTCATGATCAACTCCACCGTAAACATCTGCCAGCATTCCAACAACTGTGGTACTTGATAACACGAGATCGCACCTGAGCAAGCAACTACGACTCGCAAGGCCATCTATCGACCAAACACAGGTAATAGGAGGTGTCCAAGGCAATATAGAGGCTGCACTGGATATAACTGGTGTGCGGAAACTAAAGCATCATGACACGGATAACAATAGATCAACAGGAAGAAATAAAGACTATAAATGCAAAATAGGTAGAAGGGGAAGAGATTCTCGCCTGGGAAACACTGCCAGAGATTCATCTGGAAAACTTGTCGATACTTGCATCCACTCATCGTCCTAGTCCGCGAAAGCAAACACTAGAAGAAACACCGGATGCAATATTTAATACTATGGCAGAAGATCCGGCATGATTATGATATGATGCAGATGCGGTGCAATTAGGCAGTATTAAGCGGAACCGGGGTCTCGACAATTAATTAAATGGTTCGAGTTGTTTCACTACCACGCAATTTTAAATGTTGACTTAACAAGACAGAACATAGCATCAGTTCGCTACACAAATTTAAATGGAGTCCTAATAAGACAAAAGTATCCCAAGATATCGACTCCATATTTAATTATAAGGTGAATCGGCATGATGCCCCAAACCACGTATGTGTATGCATGCATGAACAATTTAATATGCGCTTGATAATGTCATATTATAAAATAGGGCTTAGGGTCACATCTGGGTTCGGGAGATCTTGGTTCCGGGGGTTCGGAGTCGGGTCTCAGGGTCCGGATCGGGGGGGGTTCGGGGTCGACGGGATCGTTCTCGGACATCGGCAGGAGAGCTTGACGTTCCGGGAAGAAGGCCTTGGTGTTCCGAGATGAAGCGCTTGTCGTCCCGTGGCGATCTTGGTGGTCTTCGGATTCGTGTCTTGGCGTGGCCTTCGGATCACCGGGATCGGGCTTCGCCTCTAGGAACGGGTCTTGGCGGCGATGAAGAAGATCATGTTGTTCTGAGGGGTTCAGGTTCCGTGAAGATCTTGGAGTCCGTGGTATCGCAAACTTAAGGCCCGTGGAAGGAGGTCTCTGTGTTCGAGGTCTTATCGGAGTACATGGCTGTTCTGGAAGGAGACCTGTCGATGTGTCGATCAAGAACTTGGCAATGTTGTCGAACTTGGGTACACGATGACACGGGCAACATGGTATGGGAAAACAGCAGGCCAAGACACCCATTCCATCTCCACAACCGCACTTCAAGACAGAA
Organism: Avena insularis; assembly: GCA_023614405.1. Classification (NCBI taxonomy): domain Eukaryota; kingdom Viridiplantae; phylum Streptophyta; class Magnoliopsida; order Poales; family Poaceae; genus Avena; species Avena insularis. The sequence continues at coordinate 148,423 of JAJUPC010000515.1, read as the reverse complement.
GGTCGTGGTCACCCTCAAACACCACCAAACCACCAGGTTGGCTAAACTTTGTGCAAGTAAATACCAAACACCTATGCACGAGGATCCCATTGCAGCCAGACGCCGACGAGGTCATACGGTGGGAGAAGGACACTGTGAGAAGCTCACAGGCCGTGTGGGTCACGGAAGACAATGGGGCCCGTGTCCCTGGGCATGCCGGCCGAGAGGACGAGGCGGGACAGCCAGCGCCGGGCGCCGAGCAGAGGGGACGGGCGGCGCGCCCTGCAGAGGGAGGAAACTCCGCACGGGCGGGCGCCTGGAGAGGCCCATGAGGAAGACAGCAGCCTGGGTCGTATGAGTCAAAGTAGGCTTCAGCCGGATCGCGCGCAAGGACAGAGATGGAGGCGGGGTTGGGCCGCCCTGCTCACAAAAGGCTGAGGCAAGAAGCATGTGGTCTCGCTTATGCGGGCAGCAAAAAGAGCGGCAACAATCTCGGGATCGGCTGAGGGAGGCGCAGAGGAGGAACGCGGCCTCGGGATGGGAGATCTGGGCGGCATAGATCGAGGCACCGGACAGCTGGAAGGTTGCCAAGAGAGAGGCCATGGACAAGGCGGTTGGCGGAGACGAAGAAGGGAGGGCATAAGGCGGTGTTGGCGCCACGAAAGCGGGAGGCAATCGCGCACAGGATGGGGAGGTTGGGAAGCGAGACCGAGGAGATTGCGGGGCTGGGGGTGAGCGGATGGTGGGCCATCTGGGGTAAAATGAGGCCAACACGGTGAGCAGGGGGTTTGGGCGACCGCTGATCAAGGTCGAGTAAGTCGTTTAGACAATAAGCTAGGGGAACATGCGCGCGAGCTGTGGTGAGGTGCAGTATGGCTAAGCGTAAAAGGGGGTGGGACAAAGGTGAGGTGGCAAGACCTGGGGTTGGAATTTTGGATGAGGAGGAGGTGCTGTGGTGGTGGCGGCTACCGAGGAAAAGGAGCGAGGAGGAGGGTTAGCGGTTAGGGTTTTGGTAACGGGGTGGTAGGTTGCTGCTATGAAGGTTGGGCTTTGGGCTTCGGTCATAAGCAGGCCTACCTCTCATTAAATATTTATTTTATCTCAGCTTTAATTTTAAAGACTTTGTAAATAGTTTTAGACAAATAAAAGACCCTAAAAGACCGGAGTTCTGATTTGAAATTAAGACTTTGAGGATATTTGGAAGACAAAGATAGGCTTTAGCAAAATACTTCAAACAAAAAAGATGCATGCTAATGTCAGTGATGATGCACATAGATAAAACATCACATTTTCTAGTAGGTGGTTTTAGCGGATGCCACAATTCGACACCACTAACAAGTGCGGGATCTCGCCTCAAGATCCGCCATGGTAACACCGGAAGAAGGTCGGGCGACCGAATCTTCTCAGCTGCGCAGTAGATCCTCGCGACAATTACTAAGAAAGATTCTAGGTAGATCCATCTTGAAATCGCGACACCATACCACAACAAGAGTATCGCTGGGTCATGATCATCGAGAGAACACTCCTGAACAAAGGACAAAGGTAAAGAATATCAACAAATAAAGCCACCTCTAACTCTGATTGAGCAGACGGAGAGATAAAGATGCAGCCCAATCCACTTCAATGTACAAGAGCTAATAGAAAGGGTATGCCGGCATGGGGCCAATCCATCACGCAGACCAACTATTATTACTCTGCTACACAATCGAGAAAGAGCTGCGTGCAAACCATTCTTTGAATCGGGACCGACGATCCTCAATTAATCGAGGTTCAGAAACAAGGAGTGATGCGTGCTCGTCAATCATGTAGAGGATGTCGTCAAGGCCAAAAACAATTCTAAGGCACACAACGAGGAACAAAGAATGGTACCACATACATAAAGGATCACTCAGATAGCACATGAAGTCCGGAGGTAGAAACACCGCTGCCAAAGGAGGAAGTTGTAACCTCAAGGTACGTAATGGAACCCTAACCACTTAGAAATCTCGGACTCCAAGAAAAGATAAGAGAGCAAGTATTCAAAACATGCAAGAGAGGTAAGAGGAGAGAACACGTAGGGGTAAGGAGTAAATCAGACCTAATCGACATCTTATCCAACCAATTTGCAAAAATAGTTTTGACACTCTAGATCATCTGCTAGCTAGGTTATCCAGTATGTTGGACCAAATAGGGGTATCATAACTGAAGGCCTGGGATACCACTGTATTTCAGAACACCCTCAAATCGTCCCTATGCAAGTTTTAGCGCCCTCTTTTCCACCAAACCCTTTATAGAACGAGATTCAAGATCGCCACCAGTACTTTCGTGCGGGTGGAAACGGCAAGTAATACCATTAAGCACAACAGCCTCGATCGACTCCACAGAATAGATATATGTACAACAAAGAACTCAACGAAGTCAAGAATACGTATATACAATACAAAGATCCAAATCACCTTCCAAAATGATAAAGTGTCCGATCATTTAACAAGATGCAAATGGGGCTAAGAGCCTTGAAGAATAATCAGACAAGGCCCATAACCCAAAGGCCACCTAAAGGGCCAAGCCGGAAGGGGTAACCCCTCGCTAACAACGCCGACATATCTCAAACCCTTAGCTAAAAATGTGGCAAAAGGTGCCGACAAAGGGCAAAGGAAAAAGAGGAGCATCAAGACGAGGCCAAAAGACACATGGCGAGGTTAGAATTCAAGTAAGGCTCGCCCAGGTACGGTGGGTTATAGGTATGGTAGGATCTGTTGCTAAAGAAGCAGCACTAAACAACCTATAGAGACTCAAAAGAAATCAAGCGCTATTAGGAGAGGGATAAGAAAGGCCTATCCTGGATCCAACCTCGACATAACAATCAAACATACCCATCCCGGTATTCCCTCGAGACCAAACGAGGAAGTCAAACCGAGGAATCACACACAGGCCGCTGGCGCTTTACTCATTCCATTATAGTTGCAAAGATTTACTAGCTTTCGATATATAGCATGAGTCATCCTCGCTATATAAGTAGTGGGCGCTTAATTAACTATCTGCGGGTGGGGGCTGGAACATTTACTAGTCGTATATAATTGTCCCGAGTAATCCCAAAACTCAAAGCATTGTTGGCACTTTATCACATCTCCATTGGAGTTGCAATACTTACTAGGAAGGGGGTGTAATAATGATGTCACTAAAACAACCCTTAGATCCACCGCTTGTTGGCATTTTAATATCCATTCCCAGTGATAGTTGAATCTGATTACTAGTCATATATATTAAGTCAAGTTTATAGCACTACTTAGTTATGCTTCGTCTATGATCGTAGATACTGCGGCTCCAAGTCGTCCAGCAATCGCTTTATTACACGGCTTTAAAGATTACCGCAGGGTGCACACACAAATAGCAACACACACAATAACGACATCAACCTCTAAAACCAACTCAAAAACCCAACGAGGTTTTCGGGCCGACAAAGCAAATTCACAGTGATTCATGAATTATTTCAGGGGCCACCCCATTGGCTACCCGCAACGGGTTGGACCTCCCAGATGCACTTCTGGTCATTGTGGACGGATTGTGCCGAAACGCATCGGGAACCCAGTGTGTGAATGGGCTGTTGATACAATAACACATGTCACGGTCCTAACAAAGACAGTGTCTGCACGCACAATCGTAAATAAAGAAGTAAAGCATGGCATAAGCATAAGATAGGTAATAAAGCCCCAAACTAGTTCAGGGCCCCAAGAAATAAGAAATGAATCAAGCCTTCCGCTAAGGGGGGGGTCCATATATAAGGCCTCCTTGATGGATAAAAGTGCGAATAGTCAAGGAACAGTATCAAGTACTCTGGGGCCTTCGGGACACAAGTGGGCATAAAAACCAAATAGCATATACGCTCGCTTCACCTCGTGCGTCTCTTTTTCATTAGTTGTCCCAGCAATTTAATAGCGTTGTATTTAAAGTCATGCGATCAACTCCAATCGTAAACATTCCGCCAAAGATTCCAACAACCGTGGTACTTTGATAAATACTTAGACTCCAGAGCATTGGGGAAAAAGCAAGCAACTATGTTTCACATCGGCAAGGGCCATATCTATCGCACCAAACATGTGGGTAACAGGAGGTCCAAGGCAATATAGAGGTCAGAGACCATAGATATAACCTGTCAAAAGTGCGGAAACTAAAGCATCATGACACTTGATAACAATAGATCAACAGGAGGAAATAAATACTATAAATGCAAAATAGGGTAGAAGGGGAAGAGATTCTCAAACACCGCCGAAACATTGAGATTCATCATCCTCGAAAACTTGTCGATGACATTGCAGATCCACTCATCGGTACGTTTAAGTTCGCCGGGCGAAAGCAAACACTATAGAAGAAACAATTTGGATGGCAATATTTAATACTACGCGTAAGATCCTATGCATGATTATGATATGATGCATAAAAGTAAAATTAGTGCAAAGATTAAGCTTAACCGGGTCTCGGTTAAATTAATTAAATGGTTCGAAGTTGTTTCACTACCACGCAATTTTAAATGTCGATTTTCAACAAGATAGAACAAGAAAGCATCGGGCTTGTTAAGCACAAATTTAAATGGAGTCCGGAATAAGACAAAAAGTATCCCGCATATCGACCATATTTAATAATGAGGCGTGTGAATCGGCATGATGCCCCCAAACCACAAAAGCAGGTATGCATGCATGAACAATTTAATATGCTATGCGCTTGATAATGTCATATTATAAAAATAGGGGCTTAGGGTCACAGCACATCCGGCTGTCTCGGGAGATCTTTGGGTTTCGGTGGCGTCTCTAGAGTCGGGTCTCGTGGTCCGATCTGGGGGCTCGGCTCCATCAGACTGCGTTTCTGGGACATCTACGGTGAGAGCTTGATTGCCCGGAAGAAGGCCTTTCGTGTTCCGAGATGAAGCGCTTGTCGTTCCCATGGTACATGGTATCTTGGGCGGCTCCTGATCCGGTCTTCGCGTGGCCTGATCATCATCACCGGGATCGGGTCACTTCGGCCGGCAGAACGGTCTGGCGCAAGCGATGAAGAAGATCATGTCATTCTCGAGGGTTCGGGGTTCCATGAAGATCTTGGAGTCCGTGGTATCGCAGAAACTTGCGTGTCCGTGAAGGAGGTCTCCAGTTCGAGGTCTGTCTTGCTACCGGAGTACATGGCGCTTCGGAGGAAGGAGAATTTTGTACGATGTGTTTCCGATCAAAACTTTTGGAAAATGTATTGCATATTGAGGAATTAGCTTAACATTGCACTTGGTACTTCTGGTACCCAGTTTATATCATGCTCTTTTGTATATGGATGTCGTGGGTGTGAAAATGAAAGGAGCTTACATGAAGTCCATGGAGTTATGTATATGTGTTAGAGAAACTTCTCACATCGGGCCCTTTAGTCTAATCCATAATGCCTTTGACATGGTGGAAACCTGCAGCGTAACTATAATGAGCTGTCTATGAAGCATTCTTCTTATAAAAAAGAGTCCTATATTGAGAAAGAAAAAAGAGATTATGAAAAGAGGAAAGAGAGGAAAAAGCACCATATTCCATGGTAAATAAGAAGATTGTTGAGATGCTCGCTTGTCCGCTTGCCTTACCGTCATTTTGATATGGGGGACTTCTTCCGTATCATCATCGGCAAGGGGTACCCCTGCCATGTGTTCTCCTATGATACACATACTACATTTATGACAAGAGAACTTACCTAAGTGACTAAACTTACAGAGTACATGTAGGAAGCCTTACCAGATTAAAGGGACATGAGATTTCAACTTATACTTTGTCAAGCATGTACACCATAGTTTATTCCTTTAACCTTAATCACTTCAAGATGCTCATGATAGGGCAATGAGAGCTAGAAAAGCTATAAGACCATAATTTTTGGAAGCTCTTTATGAGACTTGAATCCCTGCCCTTTTATAAAGGCCCTTCTTCCACCATTATATTGAGTCTCCACCTTCTATCTTTATGCACCTACTTTGAGAGCATAGTGGCCATTCTTAGTTCTATGTGCATTGTCCCAAGACTAGTTGATTGATGCATACCTTGATATTGCTTATTTTAAACTATTTGTATCTAGTCACTCTTATGAACTTTGAAGGTGTCCTATGCATTATATTTGCTACTCTATGAGGGACAAGCTGAATACCATTATGCTATGTTTTCTTTATGTAAAACAAACAAACGATTGCAAAGTATTGTTATTCATGAATCTTTTGTTTGTGCTTTTCATGTTGCATCATAGTTTCTTTGTATTATGCTAGAACTTTTGTCTTTCATGTTATGATTGAGGTAAGGCTCATGATCCCGTATTTTGAATGTTTTACAAATACTTTGATCAAGTCTTTGATGGTTCATGTCACCCAAAAACTATTCTTCTTTTTATCCTTACCTACTCGAGGACGAAAGTGAGTGAGTTAGCTTAGGGATGTTGATACATTGCAAATGTATCTATAATTTTGATGTTCCATGCTCGGTTTTATCCACTTTCTTGTGTTTGTCCACACTTTGGAGTACTTTTTCATATGATTTCTAGGACTAACCTATTAACAAGAGCCACCATAGTGCCACTGCCTCGTTTTACTGTTGTTTTTGGTTCGGGAAAGTCGAGAAAATGAATATTCTGGAATTGACGGGACAAAAGCAAAATGCCTATTTTTCCTGGGATACGAGAATCATCAGATGCGAGAATCACGAGACAGAGAAATTTGAAATTTGGGCCGGCCACACCACTCTAGTCAAGGGCGGCCACGCTGCCCACACTTACCAGAGCGGTCCGGATGCAGCGGACTGACCAGCTCCTCGGCCTCTTATCCACCTATAAGATGCCCTCGGACGAAAACCCTAAGCACCATCAAAAACCACGAAGAGTTCTAGCCACCATCATCTCCATCCCTAGATCGGGAGGGATCTCGCTCTTCGGCACCGAGAGAGGAATTCACCTGGAGGCCTTCTTCATCAGATGCAAGCCTGGGTGTGATGCGTGAGTAGTTCATCTTTGGACTATGGATCCATGTAGTAGCTAGATGGCTGGTTCTCCTCCTTTGTGCTTTCATGTTTAGATCTTGTGAGCTCTGCTCATGATCAAGATCATCTATTTGTAATTCTCGCATGTTGTGTTTGCGGGATCCGATGGATATTGAGATGCTATTTCAGATTGATTATTGATTCTATCATGTATTTGTTATTTGTGATCTTGCATGCTTTAGTTGTTAGTAGCTATCTTGGCCAAGTAGATGCTAGCAACTCCAAAAGTTAGTATTTATGCTCATAGTGGGTTCATGCCTCACAGTAACTGGGAAGTGATGTAAATCTCTAAGGTACTAGATGTGTTGTTGCTACTAGAAAAAACAACAATCCTTTTGTTCATAGAACAATCGTATTATTTACTACACGCAATGTAGTGCTAAATAACTGCTGCTTGCAACTTAATCGGAGGGGTTGATGATAACCTCAAGGTGATTATTAGTCATAGATGCGGCTTGGATGGCGGTCTATGTATAATGTTGTAATGCCCAATCGAATCTCAAAGGAGTCAAGATGATTAGTATATGCATGTATTGCCTTCTCGATGTTCACAATTGCCCGCTGTAATTTGTTCACCCAACATGTTATCTATCTTAAGGAGAGCCACCTCTAGTGAACTATGGATCCCGGTCCTTTCTTTTACATACAATCTATAAACTATTTACTGCTTTGTGTTTACTTTCTGTAAACTATTACTTATTTCCATTCGATACGTTTAATCCTTTGTTTTCAGCAAAACCGGTGAGATTGACAACCTCATCGCAAGTTGGGGGCAGAGTTCTGTGGTTGTGTTGTGCAGGTCTCCATGTTGTTGCTGGCACCGGTAGTGCGCCTTGCATCGCTCACTTTAGCTACACCTTTGGGGTGTTTCCTTGCTCCTACTGGATTGATAACCTTGGTTTCGTACTGAGGGAAAACTTGTTGCTGTGCTCATCATACCATCCTCTTGGAGTTCTCCAACGAGCTCGATATATTTTGGGCCATCAACCCCCAAACGGGCATTTTCTGCCCCGTCCCGACACCACCGGTACTACCAGTGGCAGGTCGATAGTTCTGGTGAACAGAACACCAACGGCTCGACGAAGCCCACGTAACGGTCGGGTTGACCAGTCAGCAGGGCCCTCACGAGCTGACCAGAACTACCGGTCCTAGTTTTGGTCCAACTACCACCAAATAGGCATTTCGAGGCAGAGACATATCTGAGCCACAAAGCCTAGTTGATGGAACTTGGTCCGGAATTGGGGCCGGAATAACCATGCACTGAGGTGCTCGGTATTACCGGGCAGTATTACCGCTAAGGGGACAGGGACAACGCAGATCTGCCGGTCCGATCCAAGTTCCGGTGCTAATTCCGACAAATAGGCAAAACGATACAGAAGTATTACTGAGCCAAAATTTGGTTTGCCGTAATTAGGACCAGAACTTCTATCGGAAGTTCCACTCGATCAGCCCTGAAAACCCCCTTGGGCGGCACTACCACCGCCTAGCCAGACACCGATGGGAAGAAAACACTCAAACACTACAGGGAACTCTCTCTCACGGGAAAACTGGGAAGGTTATGGAAGTGCAGATATGGTCTATGCATGAAATGCTGATTTCTGATGGCTCAATGCACGGCGCCCAGAAAAGTGCTGGTGCGGTGTTGATGTAGAGCTTGTTGGGAACCCCAAGAGGAAGGTATGATGAGCACAAAGAAAGTTTCTCGTTATGAAACCAAGGTTTAATCGAACCAAGAGGAGCAAGGAAACACCCCAAAGGTGTTACTAGTCGAAGCTTTGGCGACCATCGGTGCTAGTAGCAACGTGAGACCTGCACAACACAAGCATAGAACTTTGTCCCCAATTCATGAGGTTGTCAATCTCACCGTGTTTTATGGAAAACAAAGGATTAAATGTATCGAATGGAAAGAAGTAAAAGTTTGCAGAAAGTAAACACAAAGCAGTACACAGTTTGTAGATTGAATATAAAAGACAAGGACCGGGATCCATAGTTCACTAGAGGTGGCTCTCCTTAAGATAGATAACATGCTGGGTGAAATAATTACAGCGGGGCTATTGACAAACACCGATAAAGCAATACATGCATATACTAATCATCTTGACTCCTTTGAGACTTGATTGGGCATTATAACATAATACATAGACACCATCCAACGCATCTATGACTAATAATCCACCTTCGTGTTATCATCCGAGCCCCCTCCAAGATTAAGTTGTAAGCAACAGATTATTGCTTTATGAATCATGTAAAGTAAACAATACGATTGTTCTATGAACAAAGGATTGTTGTTTTCCCTAGTAGCAAAAGCACATATAGTACCTTAGAGATTTTTGTCACTTCCTCAGACACAGAGGCATGAGCCCACTATCGAGCATAAATACTAACTCTTGGAGTTGCTAGCATCTACTTGGCCAAGATAGCTACTAACAACGGAAAGCATGCAAGATCACAAATAACAAAGACATGATAGAATCAATAATCAATCTGAAATAGCATCTCAATATCCATCGGATCCCAAACACAACATGTATGAATTACAAATAGATGATCTTGATCATGAACTGAGCTCACAAGATCTAAACATGAAAGCACAAAGGAGGAGAAACCAGCCATCTAGCTACTACATGGATCTCAGTCCAAGGATGAACTACTCACGATCACACCGGAGGCTTGCATGGTGATGAAGAAGGCCTGTGGTGAATTCCCTCCGGCAGGTGCCGAAGAGCTTCAGATCCCTCCCGATCTAGGGATGGAGATGACGGCGGCTATAGACTCTTTCATGGATTTTTGATCTGGTACTTAGGGTTTTCATCCCGAGGGCAATATATAGGCGGAAGGAGAGGCCGAGGTGTCTGAGCGGCCACACCACCTGTGCTGCCTGGCCGCGCTGGCCAGTGATGTGGTGGCCTCGCCCTCCGCCTCAGATTCCGCACTTGATCCCTTCCTAAAAATAGGCACTTTGGCTTTGTCCCGCCCAATTCGAGAATATTAATTTTCGACTTTCCGAACCAAAAACAGAGAAAACAGCAAGTAATCTGTGGCTCTTGTTAATAGGTTAGTCCAAGAAATCATATGAAAAGTACTCCAAAGTTGGAACAAAACACAAGAAAGTGGATAAAACCAAGCATGGAACATCAAAAATTATAGATACATTTGCAATGTATCAACATCCCCAAGCTTAACTCCCGCCCCTCGAGTAGGTAAGTGATAAAAAGAAGAATAATTTTTGAGGTGACATGCACCATCAAAGACTTGATCAAAGTATTTGTAAAACATTCAAAGCTGGGATCATAGTACTTCAATCATAACATGAAAGAAAAAGTTCTAGCAATAAGCAAAGAAACTATGATGCAACATGAAAAGGCACAAACAAAAGATTCATGAATAACAAGCTTTGCAAGACGTTTGTTTGTTTCACATAAACAAAACATAGCATAATAGTATTCAGCTTGTCCCTCAATAGAGTAGCAAATATAAATGCATAGGACACCTTCAAAGTTCATAAGAGTGACTAGATACAATAGTTTCAAACAAGCAATATCAAGTTATGCATCAATCAACTAGTCTTGGGACAATGCACATAGAACTAAGAATGGCCACTATGCTCTCAAAGTAGGTGCATAAAGTTAGAAGATGGAGACTCAATATAATGGTGGAAGAAAGGCCTTTGTAAAAGGAAGTAGGGATTCAAGTCTCATAAAGAGCTTCCAAAAAGTATGGTACTTATAGCTTTCAACTCTCATTGCCCCTATCATAAGCATCTTGAAGTGATTAAGGTTAAAGTGAACAAACTATGGTGTACATGCTTGACAAAGTATAAGTCGAAATCTCATGTCCCTTGTATACGAGGGTCGCCTCCTCATGCTACTCAAGTTTAGTCACCTAAGTTCTTGTCATTGTAAGTACATGTGTATCATTGAGAACCGCCAACGGGTACCCTTGTCCGATGATACGGAAGAATCCCCATATCAAAATGACAAGGCAAGCACAACAAGCATCTCAAAGATTCTTCATATTTACCATGGGAATATGGTGCTTTTTTCTCTTTCCTCTTTTCATAGTATCTCTTTTTTCTTTTCTTTTCTTTTTTTCTCAATATAGGACTCTTTTTATAAGAAGAATGCTTCATAGATACTTCTCATTATGGTTACGCTGCAGGTTTCCACCATGTCAAGCATGGATTAGACCAATGGCCCAGGCGTTTTATAACACATATACATAACTCCATGGACTTACAAGCTCCCTTTCATTTCACAATCGACATCCATATACAAAAGAGCATGATATCAACTAGGTACAAGTACCAAGTGCAATGTTGAAAGCGTTCCCCATGAAAGCATGGTTCTGCTAATTCCCAACAAATAAGTGCAAGCATATACAACATAGATGACACAATGGTTCAAGTTTATTAGAGGCAAAAAGTAAAGTGTGCCATCAAGTTCGTGAGAGCTTTAATCACTAGTTTTCTCATAACAAGTGGAAGGTAAACAAAAGCATTAATATACTTGGAATAACATAAGCTAGTAGGTAGGTATGGTGGACTCTTTGGAATAACTTGGTTTAGGGAGTTGGATGCATGATTGGAACTCATACTTTGTTGTGGAGGCTAGCAAAAGACTAGGAGCGACAAACTAAGAGAGCAATAATGGCCATAATCATGCAGAGCGACAAAACATCATTGATCAAAGCATAAAGTGATACTACAAGTTAAAAACTAAAGGATCATAAAGGCTATGGTGACTTTATATAGTCATAACATGGTGTGAGCATGTGCCAAGTCAACCCAAATAAAGCATCAAAGGAGAATACCACTATACTATGCTTTAATATGCTAAAACAACGCATGATTCATCCAAGGCACATTAAGCAATATCAATTGTTTATAACAAGTCAAGCTACAGCAAAGAATACTAAGCATAAAGCCAAAACAATATCAAGCATGGCATGACAAAGCATAGGGCACAGTCAAAAACGAGCTCTTTTTACCACATAAGCATGAACTTTCCTACTCTTTTCCAAACCAAACCAAACTAATTGCAAACCAATGTATGAAAGAGGGGGTCCAACCAATTTATTCAGAAAACTAAGCAAACCAAAGCAAACGAAAACCAAAACAACAACGAAAAAGAAGACGCTCCAAGAAAAACACAACTGTGCATGAAACAATAAAAATGAAGCGTTTGGAAGAAACCTGGATTTTTTATTGATGAAGAAGGGGATGCCTTGGCATCCCCAAGCTTTGACGCTTGTTTCTTGGATATTTCTTGGGGTGACACGTGTGGCATCCCCAAGCTTGAGCTGTAGTCCATCCTTCATCTCATTACTCATCCCTTCCATACACCTGAAAATTTTCCTTCATACAAAACTTCACACAATCTCATTAGCAACATTAGTGCACTTAAGATAAATAAGTCTTAAGGTTCAGTTCCAACACCAAATAAACTTACAATAGAACACTAGATACTGTAGCACTTCCCTCAAAAAGCTCAATTCCCCAAAAGAACTCAAGAAGGAACCAACAAGAAGCAAATGCAGAAAATGGCAAAAATCTGTCAAAACAGACCAGCAGGTAAAGACGAATTTTTTTGAAACCTTCTGTTGCGCAAATAAAAACAGTTGAACTCACGAAAGTTAGATAAAAACCTGGGGCAGAAGCACAAAAAATTACAGCTCAATCCGACATACAGAGCTCTCTCACGAATTTTTACGGTGAAGCACAAGAATCTTTTGGGACAAAGAACTTTCCCAATCATTACTTCACTCTCATTAGAGGTTACTCTTGGCACAAAAAGCAAATAAAAAGGATAAGGAGCGGTTATTACTGAGGTAATAACTTCCAAGACTCATCTAAAACTTTTGGGTTATCTCCCAATAAGTACTTTTCTTTAACGCCTTTAAGTTAGGCATAAGAAGCAAAGAAAGAATCAAGTGTTCTCAAATGAAGAAGCGTTAAGACCAAATTTTGTTTTCATAGGAGAAGCAAAAGAAATCTTTTCTCTCTTTTTAGGTAAGTGTTCTATACCTTTCTTGAGTGGGAGTTGATATTTAATGGTGTCTTCTTTCATATCAATGATGGCACCAACAGTTCTAAGAAAAGGTCTTCCCAAAGTAATAGGGCAAGAAGCATTGTATTCAACATCCAAAACATAGAAATCAACAGGGACATAGGAATCATTAACCATAATAAGAACATCATTAAGACTCCCCATGAGTTTCTTTTTAGCATTATCAACAAGTGGGACATTCAAATAACAATCTTCAAGAGGAGGCAAATCAAGCATATCATAAATCCTAATAGGCATAATAGAAACACTACTATCAAGATCACACAAAGCTTTGAAATCAAAGTCATTCACTTTCATATTAATGATGGGTTCCCAACCATCTTCTTGTTTTATAGGAATAGAAGCTTTATGTTTCATCTTTTCTTCTTTAATCTTTATGAGAGCATCAGTAATGTGTTTTGTAAAAGCCATGTTCATAGCACTAGCATTAGGACTTTTAGCAAGCTTTTGTAGGAACTTAATAATTTCAAAGATGTTGCAACCATCAAGATCAAAATCAACTTTATCATCTAAAGTAGTAGAACTATTACTAGCCTCAACACTAGTGGTGGTTATAGTAGAAACACTAATGTTTCTAGCAATTTCATCTTCTCTTTCCCACTTAGCATGTAATTCAGCTAATAGTCTAACATTTTCATCAATTCTCACTTGTATGGCATTAGTAGCTGCAAAGGGATTATCATTAGTTTCAGGTTTAGCAGCCATTTTATTCAAAGAAGATTGAGCTTCAACCAAAGATTCTATATTTCTTTCAGCATTAGAGAGTTTTTCCTCAATAGTTTTATTGAAAGCGGTTTGTTTACTAATAAACTCTTTAAGCATAACTTCAAGTTCAGAGGGAGCACTCTTATTATTGTTGTAAGAATTCCCATAAGAATTACCATTGTTGGGAGGATATGGCTTATAATTGTTGTTACCAAAATTGTTCCTATAAGCATTATTACCATAAGCATTGTTGCCAAAATTGCTATTTCTAGTGAAGTTCACATCAACTTGATCTTCTTGAGCAACCAAAGAGGCTAAAGGAACATTATTTGGATCAATATGGGCTTTCCCATTAACAAGCATAGACATAATAATATCAATCTTATCACTCAAGGAGGAAGTTTCCTCAACAGAATTTACCTTCCTACCTTGTGGAGCTCTCAAGATGCCATTCAGAATAATTAACCATCATATTGTCCGAAGCTTAGTTGCAGACCCAAAGTAATGGTCATAAAGGTACCTCCAGCAGCAGGTAATCCAATAGGTTCCTTGAAGAATAGTTCAATCCTGCATAAAAAGTTTGGATGATCATCCAAGCAAATACCCATGAGTGGGACAATTCTTTACCAAAGATTTCATTCTTTCCCAAGCTTGAGCAACATGCTCATTATCAAGTTGTTTAAACTTCATTATTTCACTTCTCATGGATATAATCTTAGCATGAGGATAGTATTTTCCAATAAAAGCATCTTTGCACTTAGTCCAAGAATTAATACTATTCCTAGTTAAGGAATTCAACCACTCTTTAGCTTTTTCTCTCAAAGAGAAAGGAAACAATTTCAGCTTAATAATATCACCATCTATGTCCCTATGCTTTTGCATCTCACAGAGTTCAACAAAGTTATTAAGGTGAGCAACAACATCATCAGTACCTGCACCAGAGAATTGTTCTTTCATAACACGATTAAGCAAAGTAGGTTTAATTTCAAAGAAAGTAGCTTCAGGAACAGGTGGAGCAATGGGTGTACACACGAAATCATTGTTGTGTGTGCTAGTGAAGTCACACAACTTAGTATTTTCAAAAGTAGTCATTTTTATGTTTTTGATAAAAGGAAGCAAACTAGTTATTTAGGTGGGAAGCAGCATCTTCATTACCAATAATAGAAAATTGTTCTCTCATAACAAGATTGAGCAAAGCAGGTTTTATCTCAAAGAAAGTATTTTCAGCCACAGGTGGAGCAATAGGTGTGCTCATAAAATCATTGTTGTTGGTGCTAGTGAAGTCACACAACTTAGTGTTTTCAAGAGTAGTCATTTTTTGGGTTTCCAAATAAGAAAGCAAACAAGTAAAACTAATTTTGTTTTTGTTTTTTGAAGAACAAAACAAGCAAACAAAGCAAAAAGAAAACTAAGCAAAACAAAAACAACAAAGTAAAGAGATTGGTTATGAGGGACTCCCCTTGTGAAGATGTCCTTGACTCCCCGGCAACGGTGCCAGAAAAATGCTTGATGGCTCAATGCACGGTGCCTAGAAAAGTGCTGGTGCGGTGTTGATGTAGAGCTCGTTGGGAACCCCAAGAGGAAGGTATGATGAGCACAGCAGCAAGTTTCCCTCAGTTATGAAACCAAGGTTTAATCGAACCAGTAGGAGCAAGGAAACACCCCAAAGGTGTTACTAGCTGAGCTTTGGCAGGGCGGACTACCGGTGCTAGTAGCAACATGGAGACCTGCACAATACAACCATAGAACTTTGTCCCCAACTTGCGATGAGGTTGTCAATCTCACTGTGTTTTGCGGAAAACAAAGGATTAAATGTATCGAATGGAAAGAAGTAAAAGTTTGCAGAAAGTAAACACAAAGCAGTAAACAGTTTGTAGATTGAATATAAAAGACAAGGACCGGGATCCATAGTTCACTAGAGGTGGCTCTCCTTAAGATAGATAACATGCTGGGTGAAATAATTACAGCGGGGCTATTGACAAACACCGAGAAAGCAATACATGCATATACTAATCATCTTGACTCCTTTGAGACTTGATTGGGCATTATAACATAATACATAGACCACCATCCAACTGCATCTATGACTAATAATCCACCTTCAGGTTATCATCCGAACCCTCTCCAGTATTAAGTTGCAAGCAACAGATTATTGCTTTACGAACTGCGTGTAAAGTAAACAATATGATTGTTCTATGAACAAAGGATTGTTGTTTTCTCACTAGTAGCAACAGCACATCTAGTACCTTAGAGATTTCTCACTTCCCCATTACGGAGGCATGAACCCACTATAGAGCATAAATACTAACTCTTGGAGTTACTAGCATCTACTTGGCCAAGATAGCTACTAACAACGGAAAGCATGCAAGATCACAAATAACAAAGACATGATAGAATCAATAATCAATCTGAAATAGCATCTCAATATCCATCGGATCCCCGCAAACACAACATGTATGAATTACAAATAGATGATCTTGATCATGAATGGAGCTCACAAGATCTAAACATGAAAGCACAAAGGAGGAGAAACCAGCCATCTAGCTACTACATGGATCCGTAGTCCAAGGATGAACTACTCACGCATTACACCAGAGGCTTGCATGGTGATGAAGAAGGCCTGTGGTGAATTCCCTCTCTCCGAGGGGTGCCGGAAAAGCTTAGATCCCTCCGATCTAGGGATGGAGATGACAATGACTCTGAGACTCTTTTGTGGATTTTTGATCGGGTACTTAGGGTTTTCATCCCGAGGGCAATATATAGGCGGAAGGAGAGGCCGAGGGGGTGCCGGGAGCGGCCACACCACCCCCTGGCGTGGGCCAGGCCTGTTCGCGTGGCCAGGTGGTGTGGTGGCTCCCTGGCCCTTCTCCGTCTCGTATTCTGGCACTTGATCCCTTCTGGAAAAATAGGCACTTTGGCTTTTGTCCCAATTAGATAATATTCATTTTCGACTTTCTGGAACCAAAAACAGCGTAAAACAGCAACTGGCACTATGGCTCTTGTTAATAGGTTAGTCCAAGAAATCATATGAAAAGTACTCCAAAGTTGGAACAAAACACAAGAAAGTGGATAAAACCAAGCATGGAACATCAAAAATTATAGATACATTTGCAATGTATCAATTTCCCACAACCTTCCAAGGTGGACCCCCTCTTGATAGTACGGTAGCCTAAAACACAAAAACAAGAGAAAGTGTAAATAAGTGTCACCGTCTTCAAGCTTCTTCTAGAGAGAAGTCCACCAACAAGCACGTCTGTATATAAGTCCTGCAACTTGGACATACGGTTAAACCACAAGTGAAGTTTTCATCAACACCAAAAACACAAGGAGAAAACAATATCCTTTCAATCTCCCCCTTTTTGGTGCTTGATGAAAACTCTACAAGATTTGCATAGAGGATAACAAAAAGGAAAAACTGTAGAAAATAAAATAAGTGAGAAGCTCCCCTAGATGTGTGCAAGGCATAGGAACAAGAGTTTCTTGAAACAACAAGCACACAAGGGAGAGAGCTCCCCCTCACTAGACGAACCAACAAGGGTGCAAAGAAGTAAATGCAAAAGGGAGGGGGACACATACCTTGCACCAATACCATTGTGGTGAGACAATATTTGGATAAGTGAACATAGTGAATATACCTCTGTGAGACAACTTAGCCCACCACAACCAATCATACGAACATCACAAAGATACCTTAACACATAGTCTCACCAACATAGTAGCAACCATACAAGAGGTCCAAAGACATATACAAAACGGAGGTCCACAAGCATACATAATGGAATAAAAGTGTGCATGAGCATAAAAAAGATCAAAGAAAGAGCGAGCTCGTGACACAACCCATGCAAATCCCGAAGTCCTAACAGAACACTTTCTCCCCCTTTGGCATCAAGATGCCAAAAAGGGACAAAGTAGATAATCTACGCACCCCACCCACCAATGAACAGAGGAGGAGGCTTGGGGTCCCAAGAGGCATTGTTCCAAGCGGGTGGAAACGGATCGGTGACCTCGGGCTCATCATCACTATCAGTCCACCTGCAATGCGTGTTGACCCACTGATCCTTGGGCATGGTGACGGAGCTGGACTCAAGAGATACCTCAATATCAAGCTTCCTCATGATGGCCTTCTCCCTCTGGACATTGTGCCTCTGAGCAACATAAGACTGATACTCACGGTCCTGAATGAAACAGAAAGTCTTCTTAACCCAGCTTCTTGGCCCAAGAGGGTTGTCTCACAAGTCGGGGTGGAGGAGAAGCCTCATCATGGTCCACATCACTAGCATGGCCTGACGTGTCAACAGCTTTCCTAGCAACCCTTTCAGCAGCAGCTTCCTTTTCAGCCTGAGAACAAGGTTTCTTGTGCTTCATCACACGGAAGGTCTTCTCCTCATGAATAGTGAGAGCATCCTGAGGATAAAGAGAACATGTGGACTCTCGCCATTTGGCATTGATGAGGGTCTGGATGTAAGGAGCATAGGAACAGGACCTCTTCTCAATCAGTGTAGACCAAATCTCCTCAAACAGATAATCCATAACATTAATGCGCTCATGAGAGTTTCTGTGGCGGTAAGTCTGATACATGAGATCAATCTGGAATGCATGGAGCTAATTGAAGTTACCTACCTTGGGAGCAATAGTGTTCTGATAGACCTTGCGCATGATGTCATAGGTGGGGAAGAAGATGGGCAACATTTCCATTGACGCCCTAGCCCTCAATGTACAAGGGCTCAAGAATTTCAGGCCCGGGTTCCTTCTTTCTATGAACGCACCATCCATTGGCACGATGGCCTTCCAGAATAGGGTAGCCAAGAAGAGCAGCAAACTCGGACCATTTTGCAGTCAGATACCTGTTTTGAGTCATCCACTTCATGGTTCTATCATTAGCATCAGTATCAAAGAAGAGGGTGGAGTAGAACTGAGCAATGGACCTCTCATTATAGTTCTCACGGTGTGCCATAATCTTGAGAAGCCCAAACCGCCTGCACATGTCGAGAGCCTCACCAAAGTACTCAGGGTTGCTCTCCATCTTAGCCACGTTGATGTGCCTCTGGGGAGCAACCACATTCTTCTTCTTGGAAGCATAAACCTCGGAATAGATCTCCTCTTGACACTTGGTGTGGAAGAAAGGGTCCTGAGCCAGAAGATCACGAGGAACATTGTAGGGATCAATCTTGCGAAACTCCTCATATGCAAGCTGAGGCCAGGATGAGATCTTCTTCTTGCTCGAATCAGGCCCAGAGGTGGTCTTCTTTTGACTGGCTAGAATAGGTCTTTTACCTTCAGCAGCAGCAGGGCGCTCAGTGGTAGCTCTCTAACGAGCGGTCTGACTAGGAGGGCGCACGACCTCAAGATCATCTTCATCAATCTCAGAAGGCCCACGAGAGGGAACACAAGATCGCTTGGATTTGCCACGGGAACCACCTTGCCCTGAGAAGAAAGCAAATAGAAAGGGAGGGAAGAGAGGATACGTGCACAAGGTCAAAGGAAAAACAACCAGGTTAGACTAGATTGACAGAATACACAAACAGAAACCAGGATTTGGTGCATCGGAAGTTCCACCGAGCGGCCGGAAGTTCCGGTGGCGCGGAGCTCACCGGAAATACCGGTCGTTCCCCCACCGGTAGTACCGGTGGTGAGGACCCCACCGGAAGTACCGGCCGAGCCTCACCGGTAGTACCGGTAAGGGCACGAGCAGAGCGGTTGACTGGAAATCACAGATTGGCGGATCTAGATGCACCAAAGGTTGGAATCTAGAAAATGTATTGGGGCAATTTGATCTACACACGAATTCTAGCCCTACCACGATCTCCCAAAGCAGTTCTAGCCAAAGAAGGGCCCTAGACATGGCATGTCCTACTCAAGCACAAAAATGGCCAGATCTCCATGAATGGAGGGTGAGAGGAGCAAATACCGGGGTCCATGGCAAGAGATCTAGGTGGGGAAGAATCCCATGGAACAGATCTGAAGAGGGACGGCCGGAATCAGTGGTGCCGGCGGCGCCATCGGGGAGAGCTTCCTAGGTATTTGTAAGTGGGGAAGAAGATCCCGTGGCCCCCTTGGCCCATAACTTATAGGTCCCTTGCTCGACCGGTAGTACCGGCCAGGGGCCAGAACTACTGGTGACACGGGTAGTTCTGGGCAGTGCGATAGTACCGGTCCAAGCGTAACTTCTGGGAAGTTAGGCCCGGAGCGGTGGTACCGGCCAGCGACCGGAACTACCAGAGATATCTAGGAAAGTTGTCCAGATTTTGATTTGGCAAAGAAAAGACCTTGTGTAGGGAAGAGAGGGTTAAGGGGAGAAGCAAAGGCTTGGGATAGATGGCACAAACTGTGAAGAAAAACAAAATAAGATACAAAAACGAAAATCAACACCCAAAACATGGAATACAAAGGGAACCAAACATAAAAAATAAAGCACACAAGGTCGGTGGCCTAGGCCACCATATATGAGTATATTTGTCTTGACACCGCGAAGATGTATCTTGGGTTCATTACCAAAACTCATCATTTAAGCTCATTTTGTCTCCTTGAGAGACCATAGAGAAATAATACATTAATATGTGCATAATAGAGAGAGTGTTGGTTCATATGAGGAACTACACTCCCCCTAAATCCATGCGTACATCCAAACAAGATATTCTTTGAGACTCGGGTAGGTGTGCAAGATACTCAAACCATGTTGCTCGAATCAATGATATTTAGTTCATGCCTCAACTCCCGGAACCTTGCTTCATCAAGTGGCTTCGTGAAAAGATCCGCAAGATTGGCCTTGGTAGGAACATACTCCAAAGAAATGTCTCCTCTTGCAACATGACCCCGAATGAAATGATGACGAATCTCAATGTGCTTGGTCTTGTTGTGTTGCACGGGGTTATGAGCAATATCAATGGCACTCTCATTGTCACAAAGAAGGGGTACTTTGTTGAAAGAAAGTCTAAGATCCTTCAAGGTGTGCTTCATCCATAGCAATTGAGCATAACAACTTGCGGCGGAGATGTACTTAGCTTCGGCGGTGGACATTGACACGCAATTTTGCTTCTTTGAGGACCAACACACCAACGATCTTCCAAGAAATTGACAAGCACCAGAGGTTGACTTCCTTTCCACTTTGTCTCCTGCCCAATCCGAATCCATGTATCCAATGAGGTCAAAGCTAGCTCCCTTGGGGTACCACAGCCCGAAGTTAGGGGTATGAACCAAATATCGAAAGATTCTCTTGACCGCCACCATGTGGCTTTCCTTTGGTGCGGCTTGGAATCTTGCACACATACCCACACTTAACATAATATCCGGTCGAGATGCACAAAGATAGAGCAAAGAACCAACCATCGATCGATTAAGCTTTTGATCCACATCCTTACCATTGGGATTGAGATCAAGATTAACCTTTGTGGGCATGGGAGTTTTGACTCCATTTACTTGATCAAGGTTGAACTTCTTGAGCATATCTTGGACATATTTAGCTTGGTTGATGAAGGTTCCTTTCCTCATTTGCTTGACCTCAAAGCCAAGAAAGAATTCCAACTCCCCCATCATAGACATCTCAAAGCGGTCGGTCATGAGCTTAGCAAAATCCTCATTAAAAGCTTTATTAGTAAACCCAAAGATAATATCATCAACATAGATTTGGAAAATGAACAAGTTTCTCCAACTTTCTTAGTAAAAAGAGTGGGATCAATGAGGCCTACTTCGAAACCACGGTCTAACAAAAGCTCTCTAAGGCACTCATACCACGCACGTGGGGCTTGTTTGAGACCATATAGTGCCTTATCGAGTTTGTAGACATGGTCCGTGAAGAGGGGATCCTCAAAGCCCAGAGGTTGCTTGACATACACCAATTCTTTTAAGGGACCATTAAGAAAGCACTCTTGACATACATTTGTTGCAATTTAAAGTTATGATGGGTAGCATAAGCAAGAAGCATGCGAATGGATTCTAGACGAGCAACGAGAGCATAAGTTTCACCATAGTCTATGCCCTCAACTTGAGAGTATCCTTGGGAAACTAACCTTGCTTTGTTGAGGATAACTATACCATTGGCATCCCTCTTGTTCTTGAAGATCCACTTGGTCCCAATCACATTTTGAAAATCTCTTAGTATCTTCACAAGTGACCACACTTTGTTCCTCTTGAAGTTGTGAAGTTCTTCATTCATAGCATCAAGCCAATCATCATCTTCAAGAGCTTTGAAGACCTTTTGGGGCTCAACATGAGAAATAAAAGCATGATGTGAACTAAAATAGGTTAGTTGTCTCCTAGTAGTGGAGCCCCTATTGAAATCTCCATAGAAATTATCAAGGATATGGCCATCTTTGATGAGCTTGGCTAGACGGTATGCTTGACGGCGGGCTTGGGTCTCAAGACGAGATTCTTGAGCAACCACTTGGTCATCACCACGGTTCGAGTCCCCGCCTTGACTATATGCACGAACTTGATCACTATCTTCATCAACATCAACCGTAGGAGATACATCATCATTTGGTGGAGAGGCATTAGCTTGGCTTTGGTCATTGGTAGCTTGACCTTGTTCAACTCGACCTTTCTCATCAATGACTTGAGGGGCTTCACTATCTTGGTGAGGTAGATCTTGATTAACTTGAGGTAGGCTTGACCTTGGAGAGTCATGGACATGAAGATCTTGAGAGGATCTTGGAGAACCTTGAGAAGCAATAAGTTGACCTTGAGGTGCAAGATGGTCTTGTGAAAGTGAAGGCTTCACTTGAGTGGAGCTTGGTCCTTCTCCTTCAGCCACAAGGGGATCCTCAATGGGGTGGAAAAATCTCACACCCATTCTTCTTATGGCTTGGGGAGGAATTTCATCACTTGGGTCACGAACACCGTCTTGCCTCACAAGAGACTCATGATATGCATCAAACTCGACATTGCTAGATTCTTCAACTCTTCCTGTTGCTTTGTTGTAGACTCTATAGGCATGGGATTGATTCGAGTACCCAACAAAGATCCTTTCTTGAGCCCTAGACTCAAAATTTGACAAGCGGACACCTTTCTTGAGAAGGAAACATCAACACCCAAACACCCGGAAGTACTTGACATTTGGCTTGCGACCGGTGCGAAGTTCATATGGAGTCATGTTCTTTTTCTTGCGTAGGTAGAGGCGATTGGATGCATGGCAAGCGGTTGAAATGGCTTCGGCCCAAAAATTATATGGAGACTTGAATTCCGCCAACATGGTCCGGGCCGCGTCCATCAAAGTACGATTCTTTCTTTCAACAACACCATTTTGTTGAGGGGTGTAAGGAGTTGAATATTGATGTTTGATTCCCTCATCGCTAAGAAACTCATCCAACATGTAGTTCTTGAACTTGGTGCCATTGTCACTTCGAATGGAGAGGATGGTAGCATTGTGTTTCCGTTGAACATGATTAGCAAAGTCGATGTAGGTTTGTTGAGTCTTGCTCTTGAACTTGAAGAAGTAGACCCAAGTATATCTCGAGAAGTCATCAACAATTACCAAACAATACTTCTTTCCCCCAAGGCTATCATGAGAGGAAGGCCCAAAGAGATCCATGTGGAGAAGCTCCAAGCACCGTTCGGTGGTGATTTGATTAAGGATACTGTGAGGCTTCTCATGCATCTTTCCTTCAATACAAGCCCTGCACACATGATCTTTGGCAAAGGAAATGTCTTTTAGTCCAAGGATGTGGCCCCCCATGTAGAGACTTTGCAAAGCCTTCATGTTTACATGGGCTAGGCAGCGATGCGACAACCAGCCCACATCGGCTTTCGCATAGAGACATATAGCATGTGTAGAGGGCTTTCCGGAGAAATCCACTACATACAAGTCATGCTCTACGTATACAAAGAAAGCCACCATGAGAGACTTGCTCCACATGAATACCACAGAGTGCTCATTAAAGAAGGACGAAAGACCCATAATAGCAAGAGCATGAACGAAAAGGAGATTGTAACCAAGGGTTTTGAAAAGCATGACATTAACCAAGGATATATCCGGGGTTACTACCACCTTACCAAAACCCAATACTTGTGAGCTTGTTTTATCGTTGTAGGAGACCATGGTATTGGCAAAATTAGGCCTAATCTCCGACATGATAGACTTGCTTCCGGTCATATGGCTTGTAGCTCCACTATCAAGCACCAATTTTGCACCGCCGGAAGCTAAAAGTCCTACAAGAAAATCAAGCTTTGGTTTTAGGTACCCATTTTGCAATGGGTCCCCTTTTGTTAGTCACAAGGGTCTTAGGTACCCAAATGGTCCAATGATAATCATGAGTGTAAGATGTGCCAATGTACTTTGCATAAACATGACCATCAAAAGATTTGCAAAGAATGTAAGAAGGGTTGTTCTTCCCGGCAAAGTTATCACTTTGCACAAAGGTAGAAGCATGTGAGGATACTTGAGCAAATCTCTTGCTCTTCTTCTTTTTCTTGTTCCTCCTCTTGTTCTTTTTTTTCAACTTGCCCTTTTGCAAGTTGATCTTTCAACATTTTGTTTTCCTCAACAAGATTCACATGCTTGCAACAAGGGTTAGAAGAACAAGGCAAATGTACAATAGGCGTAGCGGAAGACTTTGAATGTTCATTATTCAATTGAGTTTGAAGTCGCTCATGAGCCTCAAAGAGACTTGAGAATTTACTCTCCAAGGCATGATGTTCCTCCTTGAGTTTCTCAAAGTCCTTAAGGCATTCATGACTAACACCAAACTCAACCTTTTCATTTTTAAGGACATTCAATGAAGCAAGAGCACGATCTTGTTCTTTAACAAGTTGTGTTATTAAGGCATTATGGTCATCAACAAGTTTAGCCACACTTTCCTCAAAAGTTATTCTCATGTTATGTTCATCTTCAAGGGATTGAGATAGAGAGGCAATCTCATCGGCGACCTCTCTCTCATTTTTACCTAGCATGTCAATAACTTCTTCCTTCTCATCTAGCATTTCCCTAGCATGGTCAAGTTGGCTAACAAGAGTTTCAAAGCACATTCTAGTATCATCATCCAGATGCTTCATGGATTCACACATGCTCACCATCTCTTTCTTAACCTCTAGACCACCTAGATCATGCAAAGGAAGTTCATTTGCAGGAGACTTGGAAGAGGGTGTTACCTCGGTGTCCTTAGCCATGAGACACTTTTGGTTGCAGTTGGTGATGTTCTCATTTGGAGAGTCAAAGAGAGACACTCGTGGGGTAGATGAAGTAGCAACAGCAGCAACTCTCACGATCTCTCCACCTTGACCTTCACTCTCATCATCATCATCATCCACGCCCAAGAAGTACTCTTCATGGACCACCATTGCCCTTTCCTTGTTAGGAAGGTTCTTGTTGTGGAAGCTCTTGTTCAAGGGGTGAGGAGGTCTTGGACTGCTCTTGCGAATGAGGCGGCCTCCATTGTCTTCTCTATTCTCGAAGGGGCATTGAGCTATAGAGTGACTCTTGTCATTGCAATTGTAGCAAGGTCTTGCTTTTGGAGCCTTCATGGTTGAGTTGAATCTTAGGTTGTCCCTTGACCTTGACTTCATGCCCGGTTTGTTCCAAAAAGCCCTTGATTCAAGAGCCAAGTGCTCATTGAAAGCATATTTGATGTCCTCTTGAGACCACTCGCTAGAGTTATCGTCTTCATCAACTTCCACCACTTGAGCCTTCAAGGCAAGGTTCAACTTTTGAGACCCATAAGCACGAGCACGAGCGGACTCCACATTCTTCTTGGCAATGGTCATGGCAATGACTTCACTCAACACATCTTGAGAGGACATGGTGTGGTAGTTACTTCTCCCCTTGATGGAGTTGAGTTTTTGCTCCTCAAAGGGAAGAAGGGCTTAAACAAACTTCCTCTTCATGAACTTTTCATCAACATAGGTAGCTCCAAGGTCCCTCATAGTACAACAAAGAACCTTGAGACAACGATACATGTCTTCGGGTGTCTCATCATCTTGCATTGCAAAGCCATCGGACTCATTGTTGACTTCATCAAACTTGGAGCTTTAAATGCTCGCATTCCTAACATACAACTCAGTGAGATGATCCCAAGCTTCTTTGGCAGTGGAGAATTGGCGAATGTGAGCAAAGTCCTCGGGGGTCAACGCCTTTTGGATCATGCCCAAAGCGGTGGCATTGAGTTGCTTGTCCACGACCTTGTCTGGTCAACTTCTTTGCATCATATGGAGAAAAACCTTCTTCCACAATTCTCATCATTTCTATATAAGAGATGTTTTTGTTAGATTTCATTAGATATTGCCATTTGTCGAAGTTAGAAGTATCTAGCATGGGATGTTCTCCTTGAGGTATGTATCGTCATGGGAATAGGTGGGTCCAGTGTACTTTAACGGTGGTGGTACCACCGAGTAGTCCTTTCCCTCGCCTCCCTCTTTGGAGGAGGAGTCACCTAGCACCTCGGTGCTCTCGCTTGGGAGCTTGGTGGTTTGAGCCACAAAGCCTAAGCCCAAGTGTTTTGGGGTAGCCGCGGGATTCACCCCGGGGAGACCACTTGCACGGAAGCGGGAGGGGCTTCGGCGGCAAGAGATGCATCATGAGGGGTTTCTTGCATGGGGCTAGGCTTAAGGGTTTGCAAGAGGGTCATCATTTCCTCAAACTTGGTCATCATGGATGTCTCCAATTGATTGAGGTCATCCATGGAGGCCAAGTTCTTGGTGGTTGCACCCACACTCCCATCTTCGCCATTGTCTCTAGGCGGTTAAGCTCAAGTAAGAGCCGAGGCTCTGATACCAATTGAAAGGCACAACTTTGGTTGACTAGAGGAGGGGTGAATAGGAGACTACCAATTTTTAATCTTTTCTTGCAATTTTAGGCTTTGCACAAAGTAAAGTTCACTAGAGATGCAACTAGATGAATATCCTATATGGTAAACAATACGATAAGTAAACAAGATGGTAATTGCAAGAAGTAAAGGAGTGCAATGAAAGAACCGGCGAGGGGACACGGAGATGTAATTCCCGTAGTTCACTTCCAAGGAAGCTACGTCTATGTTGGAGAGGTGTCAGGGCCACACAAGGTCACTCGAGCGCCACAAAGGCCTCACCTTGTTCTCTGGTGAGAACCACCACAAAGGAAGCCTCACAATCCACCAACCGGTGACCTTGAAGGCGCCAACCTAAACCTTTACAAAAAGGTTGAGGGGAGACTCCACAATTCAATTGGAGGCCCTCAATGACACCACGAAGATTCACAACAATTGCCCCAGCTCAAAGGATGCCCTACACCATCTAGGGTTCCAAGAACCCAACAGTAACAAGATCCACAAAGGATGGGTGGGGGAAATCACGATTCCTTTGGTGGAAGTGTAGATCTAGGTCACCACTCCCAATCCTCAAAAGATCAAGAGGTTTGAGTGGGTAGGGAGAGAGATCTAGGCAAGTTAAGCTCTTGTATTAATGGAGGAGAGAGAAAACGAAGAGATAAGGCAAGAGGAAGAAGAAGGGGGCCTTAAATAGGCCACCCTAAACGGGCATTTTCTGCCCCGTCCCGACACCACCGGTGCTACCGGTGGCGGGCCGGTAGTTCCGGTGAACGGAACACCAACGGCTCGATGAAGCCCACGAAACGGTCAGATTGACCAGTCAGTAGGGACCTCACGAGCTAACTGGAACTACCGGTCCTAGTTCCGGTCCAACTACCGGCAAATAGGCATTTCGAGGCAGAGACATATCCAAGCCACAAAGCCTAGTTGCCGGAACTTGGTCCGAAACTGGGGCCGGAAGAATCGTGCACCATAGGGTGCCCGGTACTACCAATCAGGAGGCGGTACTACCGCTCAAAGGTATAGGTTGACGGTCGGTAGGGGCCCTCACGGTGATCGAACTATCGGTCCTAGTTCCGGTCCAACTACCGGCAAATAGGCATTTCGAGGCAGAGACATATTTGAGCCACAAAGCCTAGTTGTCGGAACTTGTCCGAAGAATCGTGGCACCGTAGGGTACCTGGTACTACGGTCGGTACTACCGCTCAAGGGATAGGGGTTTGGACAACACAGGATCTGGCCGGTACAACCGATCCAAGTTCCGGTGCTAATTCCGACGAATAGGCAAAAAGATATAGAAGTATTACTGAGCCAAAATTTGGTTTGCCAGAATTAGGACCGGAACTTCTGTCAGAAGTTCTGCTCGATTAGCCCTGAAAACCCCTTTACAGATTACACCGCTGGCCATTACACCGATCAGGGCAGAAAACACTTAAACACTACAGGGAACTCTCTCTCACAGGAAAACTGGGAAGGCTGTGGAAGTGCAGATATGGTCTGTGCATGAAATGGTGATCTCCCACAGCCTTCCAAGGTGGACCCCCCTCTTGATAGTACGGTAGCCTAAAACACAAAAACAAGAGAAAGTGTAAATAAGTGCCACCGTCTTCAAGCTTCTTCTAGAGAGAAGTCCACCAACAAGCATGTTCGTAGATAAGTCCTGCAACTTGGACATATAGTTAAACCACAAGTGAAGTTGCCATCAACACCAAAAACACAAGGAGAAAACAATATCCTTTCACCACTTGACTGAACAACCGTCATTGTAGACACAAGAAAAAAAGAGTCCCACTCTACTGCCAAACATATACTTCGACATATTATGTGATAATAGGATAATGTCAAAATAAGTGACATTAAATGATTTGCAAAGAACTTACAGATCTAAAAGATAACACATATGTGATATGGTTTTATGATTAGTAACAAATGCTACTAGAATTATTTGTACTCTAGTGCAAGTGGGAGACTGTTGAAAATATGCCATAGAGGCAAATGATATTGATGTTTATTATCATACTTCATTAAGTTCATAATAGTTTTATACCATGTTATAACCGCGTCAATAGGAAACATTGATACACGTGTGGTATGTAAACAAACTAAAGTCCCTGGTCTTCTCTATTCAACTAGTTCATTGGGCAACTGATGATCAATGCTTCATGATCCTAGAGCATTTATGCCAATTGACAATAAGATCATATCATTAGTGAATCATGTGATGGACGTTACCCAACATAAGTATTGCGACACGCTCAAGTCACAAAGTTCATCATTGCAATAATTAGAAACGAAGTATCCTATTTCTTAGACCGTGAGATCATATCTAATCACTATTACACAAGGTTGCCTTGACTGCATCAACCGTCACACCGTAATAGGATGGTCATAAAGGTGTCTATCGGGTATTCTAAAGGTATATGCTGAGGCGTATGCATCGATATCAGGATTTTTCCCCGTGTGACGGGAAGATACACTGGGCCCACTCAGTGAGATTACATCCATAAGCTGCACAACATGTGACTAGGTCATGAGGATGGAATATCACGGGAACGAGTTAAACAACACTTGTTGGTCACAAGATTGAACAAGGTATCATGATATCAATGATCAGATCTTTGACAAGTCAGGTATCAGAGTAGCAAAGGGAATCAAACTCAGTGTTTATGGTTTAAACGATATTGATATCGTGGAATGCATATGGGTTATTATGGATATCCAAATCCCGCTAATGATCATTGATCTGAGAGTCATCTCGATCATGTCTATGATGTTCCCGAACCGTAAGGTAACACACTTAAGGGTTCTACGATGCTTGGAGATCGTTTTGGAATCATCGGGATCACAAGAAGAAAGATATGAGAATTCCGGAAGTGTTCCATGAGAGAAGTGGAATCATTCCAAGAGGATCCGAAGTTGTTCGGAGTGAACCGGAAGGTGTTTCGGGTCAAAAGGTATTTAATAATATGTATTTCATATTAATTGTTTGAATTAATATTAAATAAATATTTAATATTAAATTTAAAGGTCAAACTTCCCTAATGGGCCAAATCGGAGGAAAAGGCCCAAGAGGCAAACCGCCCCATGGAGAGCCACCGCCACCACCTAGGGCATGACACAGGGTGGGGCCCATCCGGCCGGCCGACCCTCCTCCCATGGAGCGCCTCCTCCCCTCCCTCTCCTTTAGTCCCACCCTAGGACTTGAGGAGAAAGGGTATCCCCTTTCCCTCTATATAAGAAGGGTCTTATGAGAGGGAAAAATACGTAATATTCTCTAAGGCAATTTTCCTTGGAGACTTTCTCTCTCTCCCTCGTTGTCTCTCATGTGTGAGGTTCCAAGAAGAACTGCGTGCGTAGGAGACGACACAACTTCAATACGCCGCTATGATGCTAGATCCCTGGTTCTAGAAGGTCTACTTCCACATCTCGAATGGATCAAGGAGAACGAGTGTCGTCAAACACCGGACATGTGCGAGACCATAGGGGTGATGTCACTTGCACCTTGATTGTCATGCGAGGAGCAACACGACCTTGAGATCGGCTATGAGTATGACTACATCATCCATGTTCCCATGAACATTAAACGCTTTCGGTCTACAAGGGTATGTCACTGAAGCTCTCTTCGTTACAACATTACTCCTAGATAGATCCTGGCATATGGTGTTGTGCTAGTTAAGAAAAATATTGTTTTCTGCCGAACCCCTTCACACACGTGCATGAGGAGCACCAAGCAGATGATTGCTAGATCATGTCTAACCCGATTTGGGATTGGAGAAAGTGACTGCTAAATTAGGAAACTCTTTCCTAATCCACTTTTATACACTCCTAGGTAGGATCAATGCTTGAGTCCTATCAAGGCCGTACCCCAATGTCCATATGGATCTAATCCATGCGGGCCCTTTCCTTTAGGTGTGTGATCTTGTTGTTTCACGACCATTTAGACACAATTGGAGTCCAACTCCAATTGATCAGTCGGTGGAGGCTCCTAGCAGAACCATGCGGACTCCTAAGCGTCGCAAATTCATAAGATGAACATTCTCAATGTGACTTACGTCTAAGTGCATTTGTCTCACGATATACCTTGTCAAGCTATGGGAGAGAACTTGTTATCATTTTAATAGTTTAATTCTCTTCTTGATTCGTGATATATGATTCATGGACTAACACTTATTACAACTCCTCCGTTAACGTTTAACTAAGTCGCGCATGACCATGCTTCCGAATCATATCACTCGAGAGGGTCCATAAAATATCTCTCTACTACAGAGGGGCAAATCCCACCTTGGTTATCCACGTCACGTAACTTGATTCAACTTAGATTTGCAATCGCTTCAAGTCAAAGGATTCCATTTCTTGATAATACAAATGACAACATATGCTCGTCGCATCTCTATTATGGGTCGATTCGACTTGTGTAACACCCTCAAATCGTCCCTATGCAAGTTTTAGCCCTTTCCGCCAAACCCGCATAGAAACGATTCAAGGACGCCCACCAAGCACTTTCGTGTGGGTGGAAAACGAAGTAATACCATTACACAACAGTCCTCGATGGGATCCACGGAACAGATATATATACAACACGACTCCAAGTGTCAAGAATACAGATATACAATACAAAGATCCAAATCACCTTGAAAACGATACAACGTCCGAGTACGGACAAGATGCAAATGGGGTTAAGAGCCCTGAACAAAAACAAATGGAGTCCATAAACATACCCAAAGCAAGCTTCAAGGGTAACCCGCTAACGACGCCGATCTCAAACCTGCTAAAACAAAAGGGTGCCATAAAGGGCAAAGGAAAAAGAGGCGTTAATCGAGGCCAAGACATGAGGCTAGAATTCGGCGGCTCTCGCCTACATAGGTATGGTGGACTGAAGCGGCAGCGTAGCAGCACTAAACAACCTACAGAGACTCAATAACTGTCAGCTATTAGAGAGGGATAAGAAAGATCTGTTCGGATCCAACCTAATACTAACACCAAACATACTCATCCTGATATTCCCCCTCGAGACCAAACGAGGAAGTCAAACCGAGGAACTCACACGGTTGGTAGTTTTATTCTTTCCATTATAGTTGAAGCACTTACTAGTCAGATATAGATAGCATGAGTCATCCTGATAGCATAAGTAGTGGGCAGTTTTAATCACCATTCCGTTGTAGTTGGAACATTTACTAGTCAGATGTATTTGTCCTGAGGAATCCCAAAACCCAGCATTGGTTGACACTTTTATCACATTTCATTGGAGTTGCAATACTTACTAGGCAGATATAATATGACACAGATCACCACAGATCCACCAGTTGTTGGCATTTTTAATATCCATTCCGTTATACTTGAGCTGATTACTAGTCACATATTAAGTCAAATTTATAGCACTACTTTAGTTATGCTTGTCTATGATCGAGATAATGTGCTCCAAGTCGTCCATAACCGTGGACATGGCTTTCAGAAAGTTTTACCCTGCAGGGGTGCACAAATAGCAACACACACTCGATCAACCTCGAAAAAACCAACTCAAAACCCAACAAGGCATTCACGACAAAGCGATCACAGGATTCATAAAATATTTCAGGGGCCACCCCACTAAGCTACCCGCAACGAAGTTGGCCGGCTCCGGAACGGACCTGTGGTTTCTGACGGTCAGAACGATCGGGAACCCGAAAGTGTGACTGGGCTTGTCGATACCGCGAAAACATGGCGCGATCCAAAATAGTACAGGTGCTCCATGCATAATCTTAATAAAGCAGTAAACCATGGCATAGGTACAAGATAGTAATAAAACCCCAAACTAGTTTGTGGCCCCCAGAAATAGAAATGAATCAAGCTCTGGCTCAGGGGGGGTCCATAAGGCCTCCCGGATGTGGATAGTGCGAATAGTCAAGGAACGGGTATCAAGTACTCGGGGTCCTATGGGACACAAGTGAGCGTGGAAGAACCAAATAACATCTATTGCCCACCGATGCCTCTGCATTAGTTATATCTAGCATTTTAATAGTTGTATTTAAAGTCATGATCATCTCCACCATAAACATCTCGCCATTCCAACAATCGTGGTACTCGACAACACAAGATCGCTTTTGAGCAAGCAACCACGACTCGCAAGGCCATCTATCTACCAAACAACCGGTAATAGGAGGTGTCCAAGGCAATATAGAGGCTGCACGGGATATATCTGGTACAGAACACTAAAGCATCGAGACACGGATAGCAATAGATCAACAAGAGGAAATAAAGACTATAAATGCAAAATAGGTAGAAGGGGGAGAGATGCTCGCCTGGAAAACACTGTCGACGGTTCATATCCGGAGAACTTGTCGATACTCGCATCCACTCATCGGCCTAATTCGCGGAGAAGAAAACACTAGCAGAAACACCGGATGCAATATTTAATACTACGGCAGAAGATCCGGCATGATTATGATATGATGCAGACATGGAAAGATGCGGCGAATTAGGCAGTATTAAGCGGAACCGGGGTCCCGACAATTAATTAGAGGGTTCATGTTATTTAGCTACCCCACAATTTAAATGTTGACTTAACAAGGCAAGACATGGCTTCGGTTCACATAAAATTTAAATGGGGCCAATACAAGACTAGAAAAGCCCGCATATGGCCTCCCCATATTTAGTTCAGGTGAAGCGTCGAAATAACCCGGATCCACGATATATGTGTGCAATCATGACGATTTAACTATGCAACAATTTATATATATAGCAATTTATAAAATAAGGGTTTGAAAGGGGTCACACATCGGGTATCGACGACCTTGGGGTTTCGAGGTTCGACAGGATCGGTCTCAGCGGGATCGACCTTCGGACTCCGAGATCGGCCTTCGGGTCTGGGAAGAAGAACTTGACGTTTCGGGGGGTTCGAGTTCCGGAGATCTCGGGGATCCAACCTAATCATCGGTGGTGGACTTCGTGCGGGTGTCGATGGTCTTCCAGTTGGCATCAACTCAGAGGTAGATGATGTGGTAGCACATGCCCACGGGTGTCAAAGACGGTGATTCTAAACATACTGCAAGGAAAGGTTCCATGACCAAAATTAGCCATCGATCTGCATAGTGTGTTCCTAAACACACAAGACCCAATTCACTTCACGAGAAGACACCACACCACCATACCAAGAAAAGAGCAATGAAGTCAAGCCGCTTCAGAGACACTTGACACGGGACAGGGAAGCGACATGTTGGTCGGTATCTGACGGAGACCATGAGAGGCGGCGGAAGGCAGCTGCGTGTTATTGGGCAGATGTTCAGACGGTACGTGGCGAGAAGAAGGAAGGGCGGCGATGCACCGGCCGGGCTCAGACGGGGATGAGGCCGATGGCGACCTTGGTGAGAACGGCGGCACACGGTCCCTGGTAGGGCTCGCTGGCCAGGTACTGGGGAGCCAGCGACTCCGGCGAAGGGAACGGCCGAGGGGGCTGGGGCGAGAAGTGGGGCCGGAGGAAGCCGGGGAGCAGCGGCGGCGCTCTGCGGGCGACGGACTCAGGGGAATCCGTGGCGGCGGTGGTTGGCCGAGGAGACGAAGCCACGGTTGAGGAAGATGACACCGGGGACACGTCGAGACCGGGGCTTGCGGAGGACGGCTAGGAGGCGGCTCGGCAGCGGCAAGGCCACGCGGCAGGCGAAGGAACAGGGAGGCGCCACTGCCCTGGTGGCGGAGCTCGCATCGAGGGAGGTGCTGCAGGGGAAAAACGATGGCTGCGGGAATACGGGGATGAGGGAGAGAGGGAGACGACGACGCGGGGTGGGTCGCATGCTGTCTGCGAGACAGAGAGCGGGGCGTGGCGACCAGGTGGGTGGGCCACGTGGAGGGGCAAAGGTAGCGACGGAAGGGAGTTGGATCGGGATGGACGCCTGTGTGCGTTGCACGCAAGGAAGTGCGGCGCGGGTCGGGATGGCTTTGCGGTGGCGTTGCATGCGTGCAAGGCGGGCCGGGAGCGTGTCGGGAGATGGGGTAGGGTCGGCTGGCTATGGGGTGTGGGCGGGAAATTGGCGGTGACGCGCCAGTGGCGAGGTGGAAGCTGGTTGTGGCTACTGGGTTAGGTAGGAGAGAGGGATGGAAGGGTAGGTGGCTTAGGGTTAGATAGATAGGGCTTATTTTGGAGGTGGCCGGCTGGGCTTTTGGGCCTGGCTGGCTGCCTCCTAAAAAAATAATTTAAAATATTTTATTTATTAAAACAAGGCTTTTGCAATTGCTTGAAGACGAAATAAAATATTCCGGAGATCCGGGTTTTGTATTTGAACGAAGACGGGGTATCTAGAAAACAAAACTAGCCTTTTCGAAAATAGTTTCAGACAAACAGATGCGTGATGATGACGATGCTCAAATACAATGTGGCATGACATGAGCATGCGGTCATGATGATGCAATGCACCAAAAACACAACGATTTTCTAGTAGTGGTTTTAGCGG
Organism: Avena insularis; assembly: GCA_023614405.1. Classification (NCBI taxonomy): domain Eukaryota; kingdom Viridiplantae; phylum Streptophyta; class Magnoliopsida; order Poales; family Poaceae; genus Avena; species Avena insularis. The sequence goes on along the minus strand of JAJUPC010000515.1, from coordinate 113,507 downwards.
GGCGCCACAACTTGCTAAACACTCCAGCCAAGGCAGTGTAATTGAATTAGCATCTTCAGACTCATGACTAGTGGAACCGAGTCATCAGCCAACATACACATTAGTCTAGGTTTGAGTGTCCAACTCAAACTTATGAGTAAGGATGATTTAGAACATATCACATAAAATATAGTTCCACAATCGAATCACGTCATCGATGATACATATTAATGATATTTGTCCAAGGACAACTAAACCTTATGAATACATCAGGAATGCATCAACCATTAATTTTGCCTCTAGGGCATATTCCCAACAGCATCTTATCCGCCTATTGTAGCATCATTAAGCCACAACACCAAGCGTGAGCGCCTCGCCATGGCCTCCATCTCCCAAGGAGGGACCATGGTGTGAAGGTAATAGGATCCTCCATGGATGCGTGCCTCCCCATCATGGCCTCCATATGGGCGCAGGGATAGGAAGAGCCTCCATTGGCCGATGAGGCCCAGCAGCAGGCGAGCCTCCGTCGTCCTGGGAGTCAGCCTGCAGGATCCCGATGGAGGTGGGGTGGACTCGCCAGAGTAGCACAAGCTCGTGGTGGGCTTGCCGGAGAAGCACGAGGCTCGTGGTAGGATCGCCTAAGAAGCAGATGGGAGCAAAGGGGCTGCGTCCCAAGGTAAGAGCGGAGATCTGATGACGTAGTGGGTTTCAGAAGAAGCATGGGGCTCGTGGTGGGCTCACCAGAGAAGTAGATGGGAGCAACAGAGGCAACTTCCTAGGGGTTAGATGGGAGCAACATAGGCAACTTCCTAGGGGTGAGAGAGGAGATGCGGTGACATGTGGTGCGATCGTCCGAAGTGAGGTACTGGTCGGGGAGAAAACACATGCACAAGGATCAGCGGATCCGATGAAGGGATAAGGAAGGACCCGAACATGTGGGACGAGGTCTCCTTTGTTTGGATTCGAAGAATACATCCGGGGATTGTATAATCTCCTAAACAGTAATATTGTACAAAAATAACTTAATTTTAGATGAAGTGGATTTGTGAAAAAAATCAGTCAAATGTGAAGACGCGAGAATGTAGTTAAGGCTTGTCGGCTTAAAAAATAAGCTATCATTTTCCCAACCTCTCCATAAGCTGTTCAGCTTATTATTAAGCTTCTAAATTTATTACGAGTAACTAGTTTGGAAGTCAAAGCTGGGCGGCTTAGGCAGCTTATTTTTTTAGTCAGCAAAAGAACTCGGCCAAAATCGACACTTGAGTTTAATTGCTCACGTGGTTGCACAATCTCCGCCGTTCGCCTGGATCGAACGGTCATCAGTGTAACGAGCCGTCTCACCACTCGCCAGTACGGGCTCAGGACACACGAGAGGCGGCGGCGGCCCCGTGCGGACGCGGAGGGCTCGGATCGCCATCGCGATGAGGTCCGCCGCGAGGCATGCCCTGCTCCGTCGCTACTGCCCGCCAACCCCGGCACCTTCCTCCTCCGCAGGACGCCCGGAACTTCTTACCGCACGCTCACCGCTTGCTGCCGTGTCGCGCCGCGAAACTCTCTGCCCGCCGAAATTACCTTCCTCCCTTGTTCCAGGTGAGCAGAATTAGATCTGTAAGGCACTTAGCTGATGTACCTGGTCATGGTTGAGCTGATTGATGCGTGTTTTCTTGGCCCCCCTTGCAGCGTGGCGCCGATGATGGACTGGACGGACAACCACTACAGGACGCTCGCGCGGCTGATATCGAGGCACGCCTGGTTGTACACGGAGATGGTTGTCGCCGAGACCATTGTGCATCAGAAAGATAACTTGGTGAGTTTACCGCTTTTGGCCTTTCCTAGTCCGGTCCTCCGGTGGCATTAGACTTCGAGTGCTCGGTGATACTATTTTCTTGATCCTGACTATGAAATTTCGATTAGTGGTGGTTAGAAAGTGTTGATATAATGATACTGATTGTACTAGTTGAGCTGCATCACGATGTCATAGTAGCAATACATTAAAGTAACGTGTGCTCCAAATGAGAAGTGAAGACAGATTTGGAAAGAGATGTGGGGAATTCCGGGAGAGGTGTGCAAATTAATGCACTGGGCTAATACCATTTTGCACTCAGTTCAGTGTTGCTGCATATCTCGTTCAGTGGCACCATGGTACAGACCATATTATGCCTTAGTGTTATGAACACAGATCAAATTACACGCTAAGCTCCACAACAGAAATTTGGAACTCATACTAGAATAGGTACATCACCATCGTTTGCTTGACCATAGATTGCCTAATATTATTATGGAAATCTACTTTCGGCCATGGAATTTTGGTATTTGTTCGGGTTCTTTTCTTAGGGTACGTTTGGTTTTGAGCTAAAGCTGTCCAGACAATTATTTTAGCAAGCCCATGACTCTGACTGCTGTGTGGTACAGTGCACTTTTAGCCAACTCTTGGATGATCATGAGCGTCAGATTCATTCACCAATAAACTGGCTGTGCCTGCAAGTTGGTAGGAAGCGGCGTTCAGGCATGAGCGAAGCCGTGCCCTTATGAACAATGGAGTTTGTGCAGAAGTAGATGGCCCAGTAATGCAAATGAAGAAGAGCTAGTTGGTATGTTTTTTAGCGTGCCGATAAAGTAGCTGACAAGCAGTAAGCCAGAGACTAGCCAGGTTCTAGAGCCTGGGCAAAATACCAAAAGACACCCAGCTAACTAAGCCTTTGCCCATGAAAACAATGGGTAATAGCCATCAGGTTTTGCTGCCGTTAAGTGAAATTTCTCGGCTGAGCGGGCAGCTGCCCGACTCGCCGGAGATAACTCCGCCACTGCTGACAAGTAATGACTTCTTATTTGATTTTGATTCTTTTGGCAGCATAAAAAAGCATTGCGTTTCAAAATGCAAATTTGATTTTTGATTCTAAGTTTCAATTCCAATATTTTTGTTGTGGATGTCACATAGAAATGAGAAGGTAGCCATTCTGTAATTTTTTTTTTACAATTTGAACCTCTTGTTCACACCTAAAAAGTTGCTCAAAATCAACTGAAACTTGACCAAGATTGTCCACGTGGAGAGGATCTACTTCGAGCTTATTGGCAGACTGAACCGTGCAAGTGTTTTCCCAGTGAGCTATCATGAAACTTCCATATTTAATATTTGAACCTACAGCTGACCCGTGCTAAAATATTTCCCACGAAATCAGTTGAAAATTCATAGGCGCTGTCCATGCGTCGAACTACTTTGCTGAGCTTATTGGTGGTCAGGAAGTGCACACATGGATCCCACATACTTGTATAGATAGCTTTCGTAAAACTTCGGTATTCAGTTTGTCAACCTCACATTCACACCATAAAATTTCTGTGGTCTAGATTGGACAATGACTTAGTGCGTGGGAGCAACTATGTGCATATTAGCGGGTGCATCCGTCTATCTAGGTCTGAAAAGTGTGTGAGACCCACGAATTCCATTTGATTCGTTGCTGGTAGTAAAAAGAAGTTGGTTTAGTCATATTTTAACTCACTGGAATTGAAATTTTAGATTTATAATTCAGTGTGTGGCACTGCCTGCTCCTATTTCTAGAATCCAATTACAATTCTAGAATTCTAGGCCAAACTCACGGAGACAAACAGGGTGTAGGGTATCCTGCATTATTTTTTATATGATAAAAAGTAGCAGTGGACTTTTCCCTAAGTTAGTAGCTGGCATGTGTAGGAACTACCTCAATTCGATACACATGCCACCAGTATAGATTGATATTACTATGTAAAATCACCACTTCACCCGAAGTATGACTTAGATTTCCATTTATTGTTCTTTTTGTGGTCTCTTGTTTAAATAAATGGATCTATAAAGATGGTCTACTCCATTTTGGAGATCATTATACACACCAATTATATGCAATTCTGAGTAAATTTTAATTTTCAAAATATACAGGATAAATTTTTAGCATTTCCCGCTGAACAGCATCCTGTTGTGTTGCAAATTGGTGGAAGTAATCTTGACAATTTGGCTAAGGAAACCTGAACTAGCAAGTGGCTATTCATATGATGAAGAGATCAACCTGAAGTAACAGCCTCCTTCATGTCTTTACCTGGTTTTTGCAATTGCATCCTGCTATTTCCTTAAATTTACATTCTTGTGAACTTCTGTGTGGTAGTTGTAGCTGCCCCAAGCAAAGTTACTTTAGTCATAGTTGTTTTAGTGCAAAGCAATACTTATGATCCAGAGGTATGGTTCCATAAACTTTACATAACAAAACAACGATATAATATAAATACCTGCTCATTCCATACCTGCATAAAAATTTATACAACCTCCTACTGAAGTTTGTAGGGATGCACTATGTCCTTCTTCTGCCGAGGTCGGCAACTATATAGTTTCATGTGTCATTGATGTACTATATATATAAATGGTCATCTCCCTATTATTTTTTGATATATACATATTAATGCAGATGAATCGGCAATGGATGTCTCGGTGACCGCCGCACTTCCGAGTATTACGGCCTCCAAAATTTCATCGCTTATGGCTAATGCAAACCCGTGGTCACAATGGTTTTATGCTGTCCATGTGTTCACTGTCAGAACAAGAAAGACTACTCAAATACCAGAACCATTCACGCACCGCTTCGATCGGTTTCATGCCCAGCTATAATTGTTGGACCAAGCACGGAGAAAAAGGGGTTGTGATGGAAGACAACGAAGAAGAAGAGGATGATGAAAACTATCATAATATGTATCTTGAATATGATGATAATGCAGCGGAGGTGATAATGAAGATCAAGAGGAGGCAGATGGGCGCTGATGACGATCTTGGTCGGGCCATTACTGATGCAAAGGAAGAATGTGAAACTGAAAAGGAGAAGGAGAAGCTGGAGCAGATGTTAAAGGATCACAAAACATTGTTGTATCCAACTTGCGAAGATGGCCACAAAAGCTAGGTGCCACGGATTTGCTGCAATGGAAGGCAGAGAATGGTGTGTGATGGCGACATTTTCAAAGATGTTGGTAAAATGAAGAATCTTCTTCCAAGAAATAATGAGTTGCCGACAGTACATACCAAGCAAAGAAGGTTATCTGCCCTCTAGGATTAGGCGTGCGTAAGATACATGCCTGCATTAATGGCGCATCCTCTACAGCGGTGAGAAGTACGAGAATTTGGATGCATGCGGTATACCTTTGCCAAGGTATAAGATCAGACGAGGCGATCCTGGCGATGTTGAGGAGAGTCCCTAGGAAGAAGGTTCCGCCAAGGTTATGTGGTATGCTCCTATAATACCACAGTTAAAAGCGTCTCTTCAGAAATAAAGAGCATGCCAAGTTGTTGCGATGGCACATGGAAGACCGTAAGAAAGACACGATGTTGAGACACCCACGATGGGTCACAGTGGAGAAAAGTCGGCGAGAGTACCGGACTTAGCACATGCGTAAGGAACTTAAGGTTTGGTCTAAGTACAGACGGCATGAATCCTTTTGGTGAGCAGAGCTGCAGTCACCACAGCACCTGGCACAGTGACCCTATGTATCTATAACCTTCCTCCTTGGTTTGTGTATGAAGAGGAAGTTCATTATGATGCCAGTGGTCATCAAGGCCGAGCAACCGGCAGCGACATTGATGTGTACCTAAGGCCATTAGTTGAAGAACTTTTACAGCTGTGGGCCAAACCAGGTGTACGTATGTGGGATGAGCACAAAGGGAGCCATTTGACCTCACGAGCATTGCTTTTCAGAACCATCAATGATTGGCCTGCTCTTAGTAACATTTTAGGGCAGACAAACAAGGGATACAATGCATGCACACACTGTTTAGATGATACTGAAAGTGTATATTTGGATAAATGTAAGAAGGTTGTGTACCTAGGGTATCGCCAATTTCTTCCGAACACGCATCCGATGAAGAAAGAAAGGCAAGCATTTCAAACGTCTGGCAGAACCCGGAGGAAGCCTGTCCTCCGTCGGTGAGGAGGTATTTGGTATGGTCAAGGACCTCAAGTAATCTTTGGAAAAGGTCTGGCAGTCTATCATTCGAATGACGATGCGGACACGCCCATGTGGAAGAAGCACTCTATCTTTTGGGACCTACCCTATTCGAAAGTCTTAGAGGTCCGCTCTTCAATCGGCGTGATGCACGTGACCAAGAATGTTTGCGTGAACCTGCTAGGCTGTTTCGGCGTGTATGGGCAGACAATAGATACACCGGAAGCACGACAGGACCAGCAACGTTTGAAGGCCCCTGAAGAGCCTATGCATCCCGAGCGAGAAGGTAAACGATGCCACTTAACTCCTTCCAGCTACGCTCTTACCAAAGCAGAAGGAAATCTTTTTGAATGTCGAAGCGTATCAAGGTCCCGACGGCTTCTCATCGAATATAAAGGGAATAATAAATATGGCAGAGAAAAAATTCCAAAACCTGAAGTCTCATGACTGCCACGTGATTATGACACAATTGCTTCCGATTGCATTGAGGGGCTTCTACGAAAATGTTCGGTACCCATTGTGAAGCTATGTGCATTCCTCAATGCAATATCTTAGAAGGTAAACGATCCAGAAAGCATACCAGGAGTACAGACAGATGTGGCCCAATGTCTTGTCAGCTTTGAGTTGGTGTTCCCACCATCCTTCTTCAATATTATGACGCATCTCTGGTTCACCTAGTAGAAGTGATTGCCATTCTAGGTCCTGTATTTCTACACAATATATTTCCCCTTTGAGAGGTACATGGAGTCTTAAAGAAATATGTTCATAACCGTGCTAGGCGAAGGAAGCATCTCCAAGGGCTATGTAACGAGGAGGTCATTGAGTTCGTGTTGATTTTATTCCTGACCTTAAGGCGATTGGTGTTCCAGAATCACGACATGAGGGGAGACTGCATGGAAAAGGCACCCTAGGATGTAAAGCAATGATATGTAGGGACGGGCATTCTCTCAATCAAGCACACTGCCGCCGACTCTAACCCTCGTCTGCGCTACCCTCAAGTCCAGCCCACGCGTACTCTCGGAGGTTCAATTACTGGCGACCCGGCGACAACGATAACGGCGGCCGAAGTCGGCGACGACTACTGATGGCAGTATTACAGGTGTAGCCAGGAGCATGACTGAATCACTCAACATTCAAAACAAATTCGGCGATTGTTACTTAATCTGGCCATGTATCTTAATTTTCAGTTCTTTTATGTATCTTAATTTTCAGTTCCAGTTCGGCCGATTGTTACTTAATCTGGCCATGTATCTTAATTTTCAGTTCTTTTATGTACCAACAGGGAGATCTAAAACCTTTCCGTCCACCTCTGGTGAAAAAGACAAATTCCTACCGAATCGGCAGGAAGTGGGTCAGATATGAACTACAAGTACATGATACGATGCTCATGATTTTTTACAAAAATCATTTTTAGGTTCGCAATATGCTATTTTATCAAAAAACAATGCAAGTTGAGCGAGGCTTGGTGAGATTCAAGTGTATACAAAAGATGCGACATTTAAATATCCAATCAATTCAAAAATGTTAATACAAAAGATGCGGCATTAAAATATGATTTGATCTAATAAAAATCATTTTTTAGATGCTTAATATTTCTTATGTTCAAAGTTTTAGGATTTAACAATTTATTTTTGTTTGAATTGAATAATCAAAATTTATATGTAAGTGTTTTAATTATTTTGAAAATTTTCATGTAAAGTAAATATAAAATGATTTACATGAATGGATAGATATTATTTTTCTGAAAATTATGATATATTATTCATATTTTTCTGAGTTGAAATGAAAAAGATATGAATTTTCTAAATTCATATCATATCATATTTTCTAAGTTAATGCATGAAATAAATGCCCCCACCCCTTTAATACCGGTTCCAGACAGGAACCGGTGTTAAAGAACATTATTGTTTCCATACAGCACACCACTTTAACACGGTTCCAGCCACGAACCGGTGTTAAGGCGGGGTAATAAATCTTGAAGCTCTCTTTAACACGGTTCCAGCACGAACGGTGTTAAAGAAGTGTATTATTCACCTTTCCCTTCCTTTCTTCCACCCACTGAGCCAGATCGAAGCGCCGCAGAGAGATCGAAGCGCCGCCACCGCCGCTTCGGAGCTCGAGGTCCTCCGTCTCGCCGCCGCCGCTTCGGAGCTCGAGGTCCGCCGCCCCCGACCCTCTCTTCCCCGCATCCTTCCCCTAGCTCCGGCTACCGTGTCGCCCCACCGTTTCCGGCCTCCCCTCGCCCACTTGAGACCGCCATGAGCACCATCGCGACGTCAGCTCCCTCCTCGCCAACGGAATCGAGCTCGGGCACCGCTAATCGACCGCATCGCCCTATTCTTTCCGTCACGGCGTTAAATGCCGTGGGCGTTGCCAACACCGTCCGGCTGCCCTCTCTCGCCATCGACTCCGTCTGATTTTCGATGAGCCGCTGGTCCTCCTGGACCCCTTCGTCTCTCCCCTCTCGCTCTCTGTTGCTCCGCCGCCAAGAACTGCGAGCTCCGTTGTCGCCGCCGCTTGGTCGTCTCCGGTGACCACTCCATGGCGCCACCATCTTTAGGTAGCCAGCGTCGCCTCTCTCTAACACCCCATGCACGCAAGCGCACGCCTTCCTCATGCGCCACCGCCGTCGGCCCATTGGCGGCGAGCAGCGTGGCTCTGCGTGGCGCCCGTGGTGTCTGCGTGGCCTCGGCCCCCACCTGCCAGCCTCGGAGGCTAAATGCCTCGGTGCAAAAAAGATTAGGGTTAGGGTTATCTGACGTCAGCCTGAGGTAATAATTAGGTTTAATATTTTCAATAAATGTTATAAACTTGTAAATTCAATATCTAATTAATTATAAGTCAAAAAATACAAATAATATATGAAAATGTTCAGAAAAATGAAACCTAGCTATTTAAGCTATCATCATGGATTGATCAACAACTAAAATGACAAGTTTAATTAGAGAACAAAATCAACCCCAGTCATGTGTTTCCGGAGTTTCCCCGAATTATGGTTTTCACCCCTCGGAACGCCCCTCTAACGCTAACGCTGCGGCGCGCCTAGGCCTTGCCTCCACCGCCCAGCCACGGTATCCCGCGCCATGAAACTTCATAGGCCAACGCCACGGAACCGGCCGGAGGCGGCAGCGGCAGCAGCTCCCTCGTCGGGTTGCGGGCCGACGAGTCCATGTTGACGATTCCATGTCGGCCCGTATAGCTCACGTCGTGCCGTGCCGGTCCTGTGCCCTGACTTTTTTTTTGAGAATATCACACTTTATTCCCCGTGCAGGAGCGTCTCGCCGCCGCCGCTTCGGAGCTCATAGGCCACGCCGCCCGCCGCCCGACGAGCCCGCCGCTAGCACCGCCGCCCGACGAGACCGCCGCATCCGTCCGACGAGCACCGCCGCCAGCAAGCACCCTGGCGCGCCAGCCAGACCAACGTCACCCCACGGTGGCGCCACGTGTCTGCCACGTGTATGATTGCTGACTCATCCTGATTAAAACTTGTTTGCTCGATAAATTGTACTACATGCATAGATTAAAACTTGTATACAAATTGGACCTCTGACTCATTTGTGTATTTATTTGTGTACTTTGGTATGAATAATATGTATATATGTGTATGAATCCAAGTCCACAGCTCAAGTACTAGTCATGGAGAAGATGAAGACTCAGTGAGCATGATTTGTTGGCACTTGTGTAGTACTTAATTTTTTTGGTGCAATATATGGGTGATTATTGAAATCAACACCAACTATTAAAACCAGTTAGTGCGAATCGTCGAAATTGAAGATGATCTTCATCCTAAGAACACACCGGCGTGGTCGGTCACAAGCGTCTGATAGTTCCCCATGTCGTCAGATCCAACAGAGCAACCATTTCCCCACCAGTCTTGCTTGTCTTTTTTAATATAGTGTATCATTGCACATCTCACTAACATCGAAACTAAGATGGCATGTAATTATGGAGGGAGTAGTAGTATAGATAGGGTGTCAAGCGGGGCGGGTTCGCGGGCAACATAGTTTCATCCTGATTAGGGTTTCGACCCCTCGGAACTCGTTTAAAATGATCAAGCATCCTTAGGGTTTTAATTTCATTTGTGTATTTTTGTATGAATAATCCACCAAAATGAGCGATGGCGATGTATGTGCCGATGTGATGTATGTGCCGATGGCGATGTTTGTGTATAATAATAGTTGCTTAATTATTCATGTACTCGTATGTACGATGTGATTTATGTGTATACCGCTCGATCGATTCCCCTGCTCCCCTCCCGAAATACGCCCGAGCAGGCGAGGCGAAATCTGCCGTGGCGAAGATTTAGGCCGTGGCAGGAAAAGCGGCCTAAATCTGCGCAGCAAGAACTTAACACCGGTTCCGGATACGAACCGGTGTTAAAGGGGGGGGCCTAAGGCCTGCGGCAGCCCCACGTGCGCCACCCTTTAACACCGGTTCGTATAAGAACCGGTGTTAAAGGGGCCCCCCCCTCTAACACCGAACCCTCAACAGCGGTTGTAGAACCGTTGTTAGAGGGCCTCTAACCGGAGTTAAAGGGGGGCTACACTAGTGGCTCGAGCGGTGGGGCACTTCAGCACCCATGGCTGCGATGTGTGTTCGGCGCTGCATGGTGAGCGAGGCTGGCGTGTATGCGTGCCAGCCCCAGACCTCTACAACCATTGATAGGACTTACAAGTTACACGTTAATCTGAGAGAGAAATTGTGATCTCTCCTCGCTGGATGCACCGAGAAACACATGGGCGGACCAGTAAATACGCTATGATATGACCAAAATGATATGCGAGGACCACCAGACCATGATACACGACATTTTTGGATTGTTGCCTATCAAAAAATATAGTTTGGCGTTTGTGATGCGAAATAATGCCTGCTTTCAATATCTTATCTTTAAGCATGTTCCTGGCAGCTCTTGTTTTTCCTCTTAACTTGAGTCGATCTCTAGGCAAACGAACCAAAAGATGTACACAGACCTTCTCGGTTAGATGGTTGCTCTAAATACTATATTAATTTGTTTATTATAAATTATAGGGTATCTATTATATAATAGAATTATAAAGGTATTTTTCATGACATTAGGTTAATCCATATCATTCGCATTATTTAGATTATGAGATATATAATTGATGGCTATGATTAACCAAAGACCTTAAGGTATTATTTTGGCCTGTAACGACTATAGAACACGTTTGACATGTACAAACCTACGTCCACCACATTTCAATTTCTCAAGTTTTGTTTTGAACGGGTTCAAGTTCTCAAGTAATGAGCCGCCCAAAAAAAAGCGAGATCGTGTCTCATTGACTGCTTGAAAGCAAAAGAATTTATGTGTGACACGTGCCTGGCCATCAGTACCCATGTCCACGAGTCAGGTATATTCAAGTAATGAGAAGTCCATCCAAAATAGCATAGACTCGAGCTCGTATATTACAGTATTGATTAGATGTATATGTATATACGGCACAATTCTGTTGACGTGCATATTAATTTCATGACATGAAAATATTGAATGTTTGGCACTCGGTATAAGTAACTAAGTCCTTACAAATGGTATCATGACACATAAGAAGAGGCTATATAGGAGAGGAATGACCTTGAGAGGATCACCCACACCTATTGGCTAGCCATTCCTAATCTCGGGACGAGATTCATCTTTAGGAGATTAGTCTTGTAACATCCCAATTCTTCATCCTCGTTATATGCATTGCATACATCATCTATGGCATCATGCAAAAAAATCGAACCAAAAAAATGAGCAAAACCCTATTTTCTCTGTGATAATTTATTCCTATAAGGAATTAAATAGGATATCATAAATCCAATATTTTATTAAGAATTTATTTTGCCAAACTATCACCTTATGTTGATCTCCAGATTATTAGGAGAAATTTGAAACAAATGAAAAAGATATTAGTAGAAAAATAAAATAGAAAAAAAAATAACAAAATAACAAAAAGAAATAAGAGAAGTTCCCTAAGCGGGCTAGCCAAGCTGCCCGCAAGCTATCGACCGTGCGCTTCACGCCCATGCAGCAGCCAGCGCCGCTACCTAGGCCGGTCCAACGCAAGAACGCAGCAGCCCGCACGCTCCCTATGCCTAAGACATTGATAGGTGGGCCCTACACCCTGTCTGCCTCGTCATCATGGCCAAACCGGACTCCTTGTGCTGCCACCGCAGATCGTACCCGCCCCTGCCTCTATCCGTAGTTCCCCCTCCTCCAAGCTACCCCTTCATATACCAAGGCCGCGCCACTTTTCCTCCTGTAAACTGCTCAAAATGCTAGCCGGGCTCGAGACCGAGATCGCCGCCACCATCGTCATTGGCTCCGCCACAGACGTTGGAGGTTCTAACTGTTACGCAGCTCGTCTCACCTCTTTTCTTCACCAATATACTCTTGTTCGTGAACTGTGTCGCTAACCTTTACCCCTCTCGACCACGCAGCACGCGGGAATCGCTCCCGGCGTCTCGTTGAAATTTTTGAATGTCGAGCGTGTCCGCCATCGATCCAAGCAAGGTGATCAACCAGGCCACGAGGAGAACCGCATGGAGGAGAGATCCTGTCATCTGCTTTGCCGTCGCTGCCGACCACGGAGACTTCAGGTCAACCACCTACTGCAAGCACCGCCAGCTCGTCTCCGCCCCAGCCTCGGTCACTACCGCCTCCACGTCTGTTCTGAACGGATCGTCTCATATTAGCTTCCGCTAAAGCGGTATCCACCAAAAGCGTACCACCACGTCAGCATCTGACTCATCCAACACGTCAGCCCCCAGGTAGCCCACCGTGCCCAGTCCGCTACACAATCATCGCTTAGTCAGCACCGCGCAATTAATAAAAAATTAGATTCAAATTTTAACTTTCAGAATATAGATCTAACTTCAATAATTTGTAGGAAATTCATACTAGATCAAAAAAATTGGTATATATAAAACTAAAACTAATTTCACTAGATAAATAATTAAAAATTATATCTAACTTTCGTAGTATAGTTATCTGATTAATTAATTTAATGGCCTATTAGAGTAAATAATTCATAGTAAATAAATTATACATCTAAAAAATACTAATAATATGTCATTGGATTCCTTATTTCATATAGAATATTAATCTGGGCTTAGATCTAAATTTTGGCAAAAAAATTAATGATTAAAATTCTTTTAGTTGGTAATTAAATCATAGAAAAAGATTTATAACCCTTTTTTGGCTGAGTCCAATTTCTACTGATTTAATTAATCTTATCCATCCAGTACACTTCAGGTACAATTTTAATTAGATAACTAAAACAGAAGTTGCAGCAGATCTTTTAAAACCATGATAATTGTAATTTAGAATTAATAATAAATACTTTATGCATCTAAATCTTTTCAACATGCATCATGTGATCTTATCTTGTCCAGAAGACTTGAAGGGAATATGTCCAAGAGGCAATAATAAAATGGTTATTATCTTATTCCCTTCATATGCTGATTTTGTACCTTGCATTTGTGTATATATGTTGTATTTACCCTTACTTATCTTGATTTATCAAGTATATTTGTGTATGTTAGTTTGCACACCATGTATTTATGTTCATGGGTTTGAGCCTATATGGAATTGAATTGGTATCCTATTTGGCTCTTGTGAGAGATTACTAGACTATCCCATTTTGGGGCAGTGTCATGCTTGGGTAATCTGAAGGAGATATGCCCTAGAGGCAAATAATAAATGGTTTACTATCATATCTCAAAACTAGTTCATAACAGTTTCATACTGTGTTATAACTGTATCAAGAGGATACATTAATATAGGTGTTGTTTGCAAACAAGCCAGGTCCCTAGTAGCGTTTATTTAACTAGTTCATTGGGCACCCGATGATCAAGGTTTCCTGATCATAGAGCATTTATGCCAGTGGACAATGGAGTCATGTCATTAGGGAATGATATGATGGACATTACCCACATAAGTATTAGAACAAGATCTAGTCATATGGTTCATGGTTATAATAGTTAGAAATGAAGTGATCTTCTCCGTAGATCGTGAGATCGTATTAATCGATGTATCTGGAGGATGCTTTGATCACACCAACCATCATGTCCGTAACTGGTGACTATAAAAGTGTGTATTATGTATTTCAAAGAAACTGTTGATGCCTATGTGTCAAGATCGGGTTTTGTCCACCTACGTGATAGGGTGATATGCTGGGCCCACTCGATGAGACCGTATCGAATAAGCTGTAGTGTATGACTAGGTCATGAGGATACAATATCATGGTAACAAGTTGAGAAGACTTGTCGGTAACGAGATTAGTATGGTGGTACTAAAGATCAAATCTCTGATAGGATACAAGGATGGCACCGGAGCTATGCTCGTGTGATGGTTCATTCTATTTGGGTGTTCACCACCCGTGGCTCGAGACCAGAGTCGACGTCCAGTTTGATTGAGCGAGATGTATTAGTATCTGGTTGCTAGTAGAACTATGTAGAGAACTTGAACAAGATAACTAATATCTTGGATGCTGAATATTTTTCTAATATATCTTATTGTGCTACTGGTATTTCTCGTTTTATTATCTAACTATTACTGTTTATCTTTTATTTGTTAGCTAACATGTCAGGTGAGCTTTGTCGGTATCATGGTATTTTCCTGAAAAAGGGAACCAAGGTGCCAAAGTGGGCAGCCGCGATCACCGTCGATGGTGTTAAGACACACCTTGGCGTGTGGAGGGACCAAGAGACAGCGGCACGAGCGTACGACTGGAGCACGATCGTGCATTATGGTGCTAAGGCGAGACTCAACTTTCTGTAGCACCGAGCCAGCCATCGCACCAGCGTGCCCCGAGTGATATGCGCACTAGCACTAGGGAGCAGGAGCTCGAGCACAGGCAGGCTGAGCACTAGGTGCAGCTTAGGCGTCGCTAGGAGCAGGAGGGAGAGGAGGAGACATTCCTGTAACCTTTTCTACATGATCTAGAGGTGGAACCTCCGCCGCGCCCTAGCAGCAGGTCGAGGAGGCTAGTCCGTCTAGCGCCCACCAGAGGCATGCCGATGGTTCGTCTAGCTCTAGCAGAGGCACGCCGCACCCAGCACCAGGACGAGGACATGTGGTCTGGTGGTGCTGACTAGGCTCTATTTGCGGCAGAACCGGATTTCGAGGACTAGAGTAGGATGACTAGATAGCTACTTTATTTTGTTTTCCTATGGAGCTACTTTATTATCATCGCCGTGGCGGACTGAGGGGTCGGAGGGATGCCGCCTCGGGCCCAAAAGTTTGGTGGGGCCTCCCATAGTGCTTCATATCTGGCCTAGTATACATCCCTAAATAATAGTAGTAGTTCTCTATGGCCTACACTAGGCCTTTTAGTTTTCTAGTCTAGAGAAAACATGCATACCAGGAGGCCACGAGTGCAGTAGGCGATCAGATCGGTCGCTGGCTCATTGTTGATTGCATCGATCACGCGACTACACGACTCCAGTTCAGTCGTTCGCCCTGCCCGTTTCTGAACTCTTCGCCTAATCGTCTTTCATCTCGGCTCTCCATACACACGTCGTCGGCCCGTCGCACATTGCCTCTCCTTGCCTCTCGTATAGATCGCAAGGCTAGGCCGTTCAGGCGCTGCAAGTCTGATTTCAGTATACACACGTGAGACACATGGAGTGGACCACGCATGTGAGGACCACCTGACCAAATGATACACGAGATTTTTGGAATGTTGCATTTCAGCATCTTCCGGCTCACACAAGGAGAAACTGAATTTGATTGCTACATATGTCATTTTCCTGACATCTCTTATTTTTGCTCTTAGCATGACTCTATCTCAGTGCAGAATGAACAAAACGATCTAGATGCTAGCTTCTGCAACTGAGGAAGGACACATGCTTGCTCTGAATTCAACATTAATTTATTTATTATATACATGTACGATCTGGCTCAAGAGGTCCGTCTAACTACTGGTTGAAATAGGACAAGCTGCCACTTGCTGGACGGGACCAGGAGAAACAAATGGGAAGAGATGAGCGAGCGTGATACACGCCCATGAACTTCTGAGTAACATGACCGGCCTACATGCGGTGACCACCAGACAATATCGCCATTTTTTACATCTAGTTTAGTTTTACATTGAGACCTTTATATAATTAAAATAGTATTTAATAAACCTGAGTAACTAGTTTTGCGAATTTATTAAAGTACTTTAGCCCTTTTTTATAAAATGATTATTAGAAATAAATGTTTGGTCGAAAGCTAGTTTATTAAGACCCGTATAGTTATTTTCATTCCATAACATTTTATAGAATTTTTAGAAAATAGTTTCGACTTGAGGCTTAAGAAATTTGTGTCCATTTCATTTTTAAAATTCATTTTCAGAAATTTGTGTCCATTATCGTCTGAGTAGATTTCATCAATTCTTCCATTCTCCTAATTTTAATGAGTACATGTAGACAATTGTTTCAAAGTGGATTGAACGTGATTTGCAAATAATTCAGAAGTTGATTGAGTGACGATCATAGTTTCTCGAACTGGGCCTTCCAAAGCGGCTAGTTTTTTCCCGTCTTAAGCTTTCCTGATGGTGTCGATCGAACTGTGGACGCGGCGGTGAAGCTCAACGTGATTATGTAGGCGACAGAGGGATCGGTGGTTAGAGAATCGAACTGGGTTTGGCTATTCGGATAACAGAGAAGACGTTTAGACTTCTGATACCATGTCAAATTGACAAAGCGTTTCTACTTGGTAGGAACACCATGCCGCGTGGTGTATATTTATATATATATTGTACTTTGTTATAGGGCTAGAATCGTTCAAGCTCGTTAAAACAACGAGTTAGCTCGGCTCGAGTCATTAACATCATGAACTCCGATTTGAAACACGACTCGACTCGGTGAGCTCACGAGTATCTCGTTTAATAGTTATAATATACGTACATCAGGGCACATAAGAAAATCTAGTCATCCTTGTAATAGTTTATTACTAAATCAATTATAGTCATCCCACAATTCCATAGAGGCAAGATAAATGATAAATATATTATCTCCACATCATTTTTGGTGCAAAAAAATTAGCAATTTGGCACTTATATATGATAAATTTCAAACTTTGTATTTGAACGAGTTTAACGAGATAAGCGAATAACTTTCGTTTAGCTTGGTTGAACAAACAATCTCAAATCCAAAAGTTAGCTCAGCTCGTTGGACACCGAGTTGTAGCTAAGTCGAGCCAACTCACGAGTTACTTGTTTTGCTCGTCAGTTTTTAGTTTTAGTTACAGCCCTACTTTGCATAACCAGGCATACAAGAGAGTCCAAGAGAGTTCTTGCAGGCACGCGACACGCGGTGACCTCTTGGTCGTAGGCAGCGCGGCGATGAGCACTTTTTCACAGGCGATGACCTAAAAAAATTCCGTTAGGATTCTTTGTCTGCTGGAGGGCTGGATGTGCCCAGGAACAACTGAGGGGTTGGAGGCGCGTCGAGCACGTCCTCCATGACGGCGATGACACACTCATGGGGCGAGGCGTGTACGTATTCTGAGCCCCAACAGCAACGGCAAGGCCGACGTTGCCTGTCACGCTTGTTGAGGCTCAAATGACATGGATATGATGTGTTAAGGAAAAGGTGAGTATAAAAATTAAAATTAGTATGATAGGCTCATTCATGAATGAATGTTGATGATATTACATTGGACATAATACCAACACGTCCACCGTGCCTTAATGATGTTAAGATTAGCATGAATATATCATGTGTCTCGTGACACTCAGAGCATCCATCATGTTGTGAAAAGCAATGATATATTTATATTTCGCTTTCCTAAACAAAATATCTCCTATAAGAGCCGCCATCATTATCGTCAGAGTACATTTTGTCAATTTTCCCATTCTCCTAATTTTTATGATTCACTCTAGACAATTATTCCAAAGTGGATTGAACGGGATGTCAAAATAATTCAGAAGTTGATTTAGGGACAACCATAGTTTCTTGAACAGGGCCTTCCAAAGCGGCTAGTTTCACGTCTTGAGCTTCCCTGCGTTGGCGAACTATGGGCGATGGAGTGAAAGCTAGCGTGATCATCGGGCGCCAGAGGATGGGTGGTCAGTGAATCGATGTGGGTTTGACTATCCAGTAGATCAGGCGACTCATAAGAGGTTTAAGCTTCCGATACCATGTCAAATGGACAAAGAGTTTCTACGCTGTAAGAACACCAAGCCGTGTGGTGTATATTTATATAGATGGTGTACTGCGTAACCAAGCATACGACAGTCCAAGAGGAATATGTAGACTATACTGACTCATATACATGTTTGGTAGAGTTGTTACATGTATCCTAATTCTACTTCTTACAATCCTATTCTTATCCACTAACTATTGAGAGTAGTGCGTGTGGTGTGAGTCACGGATTTATCGGAGTTGGAATGAGTCAGCTGATATACTTCACTCAGTTGTTAAGTATATGACGCTTTTCTTATGGTCAATACAGTAATACGTAACTTCCATAGGAATTTGACTTATACAGTGTCTTTCAGATTATTGAAATGTGATGACGTGTCGAATGGAATTAATTTTCTAAGAAAAATACAATGATATAAGTTTTGCATGCATAACTGATGTGTATATATTGTATATATTGGCTATAAAGATTTAAATTGTTATCTACAAACATATTTTTGTGTTTTATATTTTAGGACAGATAAATTAAATTGCAGTAATCTCTTACACGACATGTATACAAATGTAATTATCGTGGACAGGTGTTACACAAAATTCTTTATGTTAGATCGGTCTCTCAATAACACACACAAGCTGCATACACATGGAGAGTGTTGTTGGCCGAGAGAGACAAAAATATATACTAGGACGGTGTTGACACTAGTGATACACATGGAACGCATAACCTCCATTTGTGAGTCTTACAGTACAGTATTATGGATGTTGGGGCGTGGAAGCAGCAGAAGGACCAGGACCAGCATGCATGCTGAGCACCACCAGATTATTATTCATTTTCAACCTCGTGACTCAGGTGTAGGCAAGCTTTCACAAGCCGTTTTTTTACTCTACTGATGTGAAGTTGCTAATCATTGTATGAAATTATATAAAGACCAACAGATTCTCGTTTCATAGAAAATTATTTGGTGTGGAAGAATGTTCAACTACATTTTTCCAGAAATTGAAGTGGAATCCTGATGTTGGCAAGAAATTTCTCACTTCTTCAATTTCTAAATGTTGACTAAATGCATATTTTAGTATTGTTACAGTAGATAATGATGAAGTCCAGTATCAAAGCTTAGCTTAACTGTTCCACACCTTTGGACTCTTTAAAATGTCTTGAATGGTAAACGGTAAGCTAGCAATGAAAAATTTCTAGAGGATCCACGAATTGGTACCTCGTATTATCTTATTTGCACTCATTTACAATGCGAACACATAGAATAGAACCATGAGAACATATAAGAATGGATTTTCATACCGCGTCGGAATGCTCCTTTTCTGAGAATGTTTCTGCTTTATTCATAATATGATTGGCTACAAGGTGTCCTTGGCAAACCAGCATGAAGGCCAACATGCCATGATACAAACACTTGCCACTCCATCCCACTGGATTGGACCATGGCGTCACATAGTAGTACAAAGTACATTCTGTACATAATAGTAGAAAATAAAATCGAACACACAACAAGGTCATTTATTCCGACAAGCAGTAGGTTTTGCATGCATGCCATTGATACCACCGGGTTCTCCGAGATAAGCGTAACTGCCAAGAAACTAGCACTCATGGAGTAACATATACCCCAATGGCATCCAACATATCGCCAGGAGCCCAAAGCCAATAATCCTTCCTCCATCACGCCGGGATGTGGAAAGGAGTTCCGTTAGGTGTGCCATATATCTTGTTATCTTTCTCCTTGAAGGTGGTAATTTGAGTGGCGTAATGACACAATCATTGTCATAAGTTGTACCAATCGCCCCTGAGATCGCTGTCACATAGTCCGGCTCAGAGTAATCTGCATCAATGCAATTAGAGGAACATATGAGTCTAAGTAAGCATATGTAGAGAGAAGGAAAAGAAAGAAATCTCACAAACACACGCACCGTGCTCTTTGTGTTGAGAGGGCGACCCCAGGGCCCCTCGGAGTGCTCGATGTAATCTGTGCCTATGTAAGTGAAGGAAATCGCATCGATGGTACCTCCGCTATGGATGGTCACACTGTTTAGCCGGCCAGGCGTTACTTGCACATTCCTCTCGCCACCAGGTCCACCCCATTCCCCAATCATGACGGGCTTGCTCTGAATCAATTAACACAAGCATAACATGCATGAACTTAATTACTCGCTGAATATAACAAACAAAGAATTACTACATGCATGAGAAGATCGAACAAGTACCATGTTGGCTCTGGATCTCTAACTCCAACAAAAAGCTATAGGTGTGGAAGAAGGATGATGTTAGAAAGTAGCTCGATGGCTTCTTTGAGCAATGGAGAACTCGTATATATAGCCCCTCCAGGCCGTGACACACATAGGAAATTGCAAGTTCTGCTACCATGTACATGCCCACATGACACACATGTGACTATAATGAGACGTGAGGAGTTGGCTTTGTACAGAGCACGTGTGGACCACCAGACCATGATACATGCATGTTTTGTAATTTTACACTAGTAGTAAGACCACAATTATTTGCTTACCAGCCCATCAAGTAGTTTGCACATATGAAGGCATGCTACTGGTGTCTTTCTATTTTCCTCTTAGCTTGACTCAATCTCCATACTTAATGAACCAAAAGTTATAGAGCACTCTTGCTACCTTCTGCAGCTGCACCTTTTCGGTTAGCATCACATGATTGTTCTAAATTCCATATTAATCTATTTATTTATAACTTGGAGAATATTAACATGTACCCCTCCGGTTCAGTTTAACAAACACGTACGTAGTTTAAAAAACATTAAACATTAAACATTAACTATTCTAAGTCACACGGAATTTATTTATCTCTAGCTTTTGGGTGTGTTGGTGATTTGTGAGCAGGCGACATGCGTCTGGCTCCGCGACGGGGCCACTTCAGCACCCCATGCCTACGATGTGTGTACTGACGCTGCATGGTGACGGGGCTGACATGTGCACGTGCCAGCCCCGACCTGTACAACCATTGAGAGGACTTACAAGTTACACACGTTAATCTGAGAGAGAAATTGTGATCTCTCTCGCCTAGATGCACCGACAAACACATGGAGCGGACCAGTAAATACGCTGTGATGTGACCAAAATGATATGCGAGGACCACCAGACCATGATACCCGGCATTTTGGATTGTTGCCTTTAAAAAAAATAGTTTGGCGTTTGTGATGTGAAATAATGCCTGCTTTCAATATCTTATCTTTAAGCATGTTCCTGGCAGCTCTTGTTTTTCCTCTTAACTTGAGTCGATCTCTAGGCAAAACGAACCAAAAGATGTACACAGACCTTCTCAGTTAGATGGTTGCTCTAAATCCTATATTAATTTGTTTATTATAACTACAGGGTATCTATTATATAATAGAATGATAAAGGTATTTTCATGACATTAGGTTAATTCATAACATTCACATTATTTAGATTATGAGATATATAATTGATGGCTATGATTAACCAAAGACCTTAAGGTATTATTTTGGCGTGTAACAACTATAGAACACGTTTGGCATGTACAAACCTGGGTCCACCAAATTTCAAGTTCTCAAGTTTTTTTTGAACGGGTTCAAGTTCTCAAGTAATGAGCCACCCAAAAAAGAAAGCAGACGTGTGTCTCATTGACTGCTACAAAAGCAAAAGAATTTACGTGTGACACGTGCCTGGCCATCAGTGCCCATGTCAACCGAGTCCAGGTATATTAAAGTAAGGAGAAGTCCATCTAAAATAGCATAGATTCGAGCTCGTATATTACAGTATTGATTAGATGTATATGTATATATGGCACAATTCTGTTGACGTGCATATTAATTTCATGACATGAAAATATAAAATGTTTGGCACTCGGTATGAATAACCAAATCCTTGCAAATTAGAGAACAAATATAAAATCAAAATATACATTTCATTTAGGTTAAGCATACAATATTTATTAGATGTAAATATTGGACAATTCTTTGGCGTGCATAGTAATTTTTGACATGAAAATATTGAATGTTTGGCACTCAGTATGATTAACCAAGTCCTTACAAATGGTATCATGACACAAAAGAAGAGGCTATATAGGACAGAGGGAATGACCTTGAGAGGATCACCCACTATTTGCCAGTCATTCCTAATCTCGAGGACGATATTCATCTTAAGGAGATTAGTCTTGTAGCATCCCAATTATTCATCCTAGTTATATGCATTGCATACATCATCTATGACATCATGCAAAAAAAATCGAACTCAAAAAATGAGCAAAACCCTATTTTCTTTGTGCTAATTTATTCCTATAAGGGGGTGTCACATTGGAGTGGCAGGAGAAGGTGGGGCATCTCCTGTTGCCGGGCGATGGGGATGCTGCCGGTGAGGGCGTGTGGTTGAGATAGGAGGCGGGCCAGGGGAGATTGGGGCAGTTTCGTGTGGTGAAGGCTGCGCTAGAGAAGAAGGTGGATGGGAGGGGGGGGGGTGCTCTCCGGAGGTGGGCGGACCTCGTTCCCTCACGCTGTCCCTCGCTTGTCCGGTCCACAAAAGGATTTGTTGTGGATACCTAGCTGGTTTTGTTTTCGATGGTCGTTTTACCTGTCGATCCGGCCTATACACGGAAATAACGTACATAATATTATTCTATACGTGATGATAGAATAGTCTAACCAAAAATCTTTTCTACTCATGGGTGTAGTTACACCCACGCCTCATATACTCCATATGAATATATATATATATATATATGATACTTTATGAGTTGGAGTATGTTATCTAAGATACTTGTAATGAAGATACGCAAAAAAAAATTATAGGTTGACCCATAGTTTGCACTAAATATTCAAAATACCTTCATATTTGTACGTAAAAATAAGTATATGAAAAAATTATACATAGTATCAAACACTAGTATGTCTACATAATCAGTATTATATGCTTCATACTACGTGTGCATACTCTTCGGGATGGTGTATGGTAGACACTGTCTAGATAGTGTGAAACACACGTGGGTGTAACTACACCGGGATGAATATATAGGATTATATATTGGCTCCTAAAGGTTTAAAATGTTAACTGCACACATATTTTTGTGTTTTGTATTTTAGGACAAATAAAGAAGCTTACAGTAATCTCTTCCGCAATATGTATATATACCAATGTAATTATCACGGACATGTCTTACACAAAATTATCTAGGTTACAGTGGCGGAGCTAGAATCGCAGGAAGAGGGGTGCTAATTTATGCCACATGAAGGAGAGAGCAGACCATATAAGAATGGATTTTCATATCCAACGGAATGCTTCTTTTTCGAGAATGGTTCTCCTTGATTCATAATATGATTGGCTACAAGGTGTCCTCGGTAAACCAGCATGAAGACCAACATTCCACGATCCATACACTTGCCACGCCATCCCACAAATTGGACCATAGAGTCACATAGTAGTACAAATTACATTACGAAAGTACATGATAGTAGAAAATAAAATACAAACACACAACAAGGTCATTTATTCCGACAAACAGTAGGTTGTGCATGCATGCCATTGATACCGCCGGGTTCTCCGAGATGTGCCTAACCAGCCAAGAACATTGCACTCATGGAGTAACATATACCCCAATGGCGTCCAACATGTCGCCAGAGCGTCCAAAAAACCCAATAATCCTACCTCCATCACGCACCGGGATGTGGAAAGGAGTCCCGTTAGGTGTGCCATATATCTTGTTATCTTTCTCCTTGAAGGTGGTAATTTGAAGTGACGTAATGACACAATCATTGTCATAAGCTGTACCAAACGTCCCAGATCGCTGTCACATAGTCCGTAGGGTCGAGAGTAATCTGCATCAATGCAATTAGAGCAACATATGAGTCTAAGTACGCATAGGTAGAGAGAAGGAAAACAAAGAAATCCCACAAACACACGTACCGTGCTCTTTGTGTTGAGAGGGCGACCCCAGGGCCCCTCGGAGTGCTCGATGTAATCAGTGCCTATGCAAGTGAAGGAAATCGCGTCGATGGTACCTCCGCTATGGATGGTCACACTGTTTAGCCGGCCAGGCGTTACTTGCACATTCCTCTCGCCGCCACCAGGTCCACCCCATTCCCCAATCATGACGGGCTTGCTCTGAATTAATTAACACAAGCATAACATGCATGAACTTAATTACTCGCTTAATGTAACAAACAAAGAATGACTACATGCATGAGAAGATCGAACAAGTACCATGTTGGCTCCGGCTCTCTCTAACTCCAACAAAAAGCAATAGGTGTGGAAGAAGGATGATGTTAGAAAGCAGCTCGATGGCTTCTTTGAGCAATGGAGAACTCGCATATATAGCCCCTCCAGGCCGTGACACACATAGGAAATTGCAAGTTCTGCTAGCATGTACATGCACACATGACACACATGTGACCATAATGATACGTGAGGAGTTGGCTTTGTACAGAGCACGTATGGACCACCAGAACGTGATACATGCCGGTTTTGTAATTTTATACTAGTAGTAAGACCACGATGATTTGCTTACCAGCCCATCAAGTAGTTTGCACATATGAAGGCATGTTAGTGGTGTCTTTCTATTTTCCTCTTAGCTTGACTCAATCTCCGCACTTAGTGAACCATAAGTTATAGACGCACTCTTGCTACCTTCTGCAGCTGCACCTTTTCGGTTAGCATCACATGATTGTTCTAAATTGCGTATTAATCTATTTATTTATAACTCGAAGAGTATTAACAATTACCGGTTCATTTTAACAAACACATACGTAGTTTAAAAAACATTAAACATTAAACATTAACTATTCTAAGTCACATGGAATTTATTTATCTCTCTAACTTTTGGGTGTGTCGGTGATTTGTGAGCAGGCGACACGTGCTTCAACTCCGAGCGGTGGGGCAGCTTCAGCACCCCATGCCTGCGATGTGTGTTCGGCGCTGCATGGTGAGCGGCGCTGACGTGTCGCACGTGCCAGCCCCCAGACCTCTACAACCATTGATAGGACTTACAAGTTACACACGTTAATCTGAGAGAGAAATTGTGATCTCTCCTCGCCTGGATGCACCCGAGAAACACATGGAGCGGACCAGTAAATACGCTGTGATATGACCAAAATGATATGCGAGGACCACCAGACCATGATACACGGCATTTTTGGATTGTTGCCTTTCAAAAAATATAGTTTGGCGTTTGTGATGCGAAATAATGCATGCTTTCAATATCTTATCTTTAAGCATGTTCCTGGCAGCTCTTGTTTTTCCTCTTAACTTGAGTCGATCTCTAGGCAAAACGAACCAAAAGATGTACACAGACCTTCTCGGTTAGATGGTTGCTCTAAATCCTATATTAATTTGTTTATTATAACTTACATGGTATCTATTATATAATAGAATTATAAAGGTATTTTTCATGGCATTAGGTTAATCCATATCAATTGCATTATTTAGATTATGAGATATATAATTGATGGCTATGATTAACCAAGGACCTTAAGGTATTATTTTGGCCTGTAACGACTATAGAACACGTTTGACATGTACAAACCTACGTCCACCACATTTCAATTTCTCAAGTTTTGTTTTGAACGGGTTCAAGTTCTCAAGTAATGAGCCGCCCAAAAAAAAGCGAGATCGTGTCTCATTGACTGCTTCAAAAGCAAAAGAATTTATGTGTGACACGTGCCTGGCCATCAGTACCCATGTCCACGAGTCAGGTATATTCAAGTAATGAGAAGTCCATCCAAAATAGCATAGACTCGAGCTCGTATATTACAGTATTGATTAGATGTATATGTATATACGGCACAATTCTGTTGACGTGCATATTAATTTCATGACATGAAAATATTGAATGTTTGGCACTCGGTATAAGTAACTAAGTCCTTACAAATGGTATCATGACACATAAGAAGAGGCTATATAGGAGAGAGGGAATGACCTTCGAGAGGATCACCCACACCTATTTGCTAGCCATTCCTAATCTCGGGGACAAGATTCATCTTTAGGAGATTAGTCTTGTAACATCCCAATTCTTCATCCTCGTTATATGCATTGCATACATCATCTATGGCATCATGCAAAAAAACGAACCAAAAAAATGAGCAAAACCCTATTTTCTCTGTGATAATTTATTCCTATAAGGAATTAAATAGGATATCATAAATCCAATATTTTATTAAGAATTTATTTTGCCAAACTATCACCTTATGTTGATCTCCAGATTATTAGGAGAAATTTGAAACAAATGAAAAAGATATTAGTAGAAAAATAAAATAGAAAAACAAAATAACAAAATAACAAAAAAAATAAGAGAACTTCCCTAAACGGGCTAGCCAAGCTGCCCCGCAAGCTATCGACCGTGCGCTTCACCGCCCCATGCAGCAGCCAGCGCACGCCGCTACCTAGGCCGGTCCAACGCAAGCACGCAGCAGCCCGCACGCTCCCTATGCCTGAGACATTGATAGGTGGGCCCTACACCCTGTCTGCCTCGTCATCGTGGCCAAACCGGACTCCTTGTGCTGCCACCGCAGATCGTATCCGCCCCTGCCTCTATCCGTAGTTCCCCCTCCTCCAAGCTACCCCCTTCATATACCAAGGCCCGCGGCCACTTTTCCTCCTCGCAAACTGCTCAAAATGCTAGCCGGGCTCGAAACCGAGATCGCCGCCACCATCGTCATTGGCTCCGCCACAGACGTTGGATGTTCTAACTGTTCTGCAGCTCGTCTCACCCTCTTTTCTTCACCAATATACTCTCGTTAAGTGAACTGTATGCCTAACCTTTACCCCTCTCGACTACGCAGCACATCGCCGGGAATCGCTCCCGACGTCTCGTTGAAATTTTTGAATGTCAGGCGTGTCCCGCCATCGATCCAAGAAGCAAGGCGATCAACCAGGGCCACGAGGAGAACCGCATGGAGGAGGAGATCCCTGTCATCTGCTGCTTTGCCGTCGCTGCCGACCACCGGAGACTCGCGGTCAACCACCTACTGCAAGCACCGCCGCTCGTCTCCGCCCCCAGCCTCAGGTCACTACCGCCCCTCCCCTGGTCGTCTGTTCTGAACGGATCGTCTCATATTAGCTTCCGCTAAAGCAGTATCCACCAAAAGCGTACCACCACGTCAGCATCTGAGTCATCCACCACGTCAGCCCCCAGGTAGCCCACCTTGCCCAGTCCGCTACACAATCATCGCTTAGTCAGCACCGACGCAATAAAAAGAATTAGATTCAAATTTTAACTTTCAGAATATAGATCTAACTTCAATAATTCGTAGGAAATTCATACTAGATCAAAAAATTGGTATATATAAAACTAAAACTAATTTCCTAGATAAATAATTAAAATTATATCTAACTTTCGTAGTATAGTTATCGATTAATTAATTTAATGGCCTATTAGAGTAAATAATTCATAGTAAATAATTATACATCTAAAAATACTAATAATGTCATTGGATTCCTTATTTCATATAGAATATTAATCTGGGCTTAGATCTAAATTTTGGCAAAAAATTAATGATTAAAATTCTTTTAGTTGGTAATTAAATCATAGAAAAGATTTATAACCCTTTTTGGCTGAGTCAATTGCTACTGATTTAATTAATCTTATCCATCAGATTACACTTCAGGTACAATTTTAGTTAGATAACTAAAACAGAAGTTGCAGCAGATCTTTTAAAACCATGATAATTGTAATTTAAATTAATAATAAATACTTTATGCATCTAAATCTTTTCAACATGCATCATGTGATCTTATACTGTCAGAAGACTTGAAGGGAATATGTCCAAGAGGCAATAATAAAATGGTTATTATCTTATTCCCTTCATATGCTGATTTTGTACCTTGCATTTGTGTATATATGTTGTATTTACCCTTACTTATCTTGATTTATCAAGTATATTTGTGTATGTTAGTTTGCACACCATGTATTTATGTTCGTGGGTTTGAGCCTTTATGGAATTGAGTTGGTATCCTATTTGGCTCTTGTGAGAGATTACTAGACTATCCCATTTTGGGGCAGTGTCATGCTTGGGTAATCTGAAGGAGATATGCCCTAGAGGCAAATAATAAATGGTTTACTATCATATCTCAAAACTAGTTTATAACAGTTTCATCTTGTGTTATAACTGTATCAGAGGAAACATTAATATAGGTGTTGTATGCAAACAAGCCAGGTCCTAGTAGCGTTTATTTAACTAGTTCATTGGGCACCCGATGATCAAGGTTTCTGATCATAGAGCATTTATGTCGGTGGACAGCGGTCATGTCATTAGGGAATGATATGATGGACATTACCCACATAAGTATTAGAACAAGATCTAGTCATATGGTTCATGGTTATAATAGTTAGAAATGAAGTGATCTTCTCCGTAGATCGTGAGATCGTATTAATCGCTTTCTCTGGAGGATGCTTTGATCACACCAACCATCATGTCCGTAACTGGTGACTATAAAAGTGTGTATTATGTATTTCAAAGAAACTGTTGATGCCTATGTGTCAAGATCGGGTTTTGTCCACCTCGTGATAGGGTGATATGCTGGGCCCACTCGATAAGACCGTATCGAATAAGCTGTAGTGTATGACTAGGTCATGAGGATACAATATCATGGTAACAAGTTGAGAAGACTTGTCCCAAACGAGATTAGTATGGTGGTACTAAAGATCAAATCTCGGATAGGATACAAGGATGGCACGGAGCTATGCTCGTGTGATGGTTCATTCTCTTTGGGTGTTCACCACCCGTGGCTCGAGATTAGAGTCGACGTCCAGTTTGATTGAGCGAGATGTATTAGTGATATTATCTGGTTGCTAGTAGAACTATGTAGAGAACTTGAACAAGATAACTAATATCTTGGATGCTGAATATTTCACAATATATCTTATTGTGCTACTGGTATTTATCGTTTTATTATCTAACTATTACTGTTTATCTTTTATTTGTTAGCTAACATGTCAGGTGAGCTTTGTCGGTATCATGGTATTTTCCTGAAAAAGGGAACCAAGGTGCCAAAGTGGGCAGCCCTTGATCACCGTTGATGGTGTTAAGACACACCTTGGCGTGTGGAGGACCAAGAGACAGCGGACACGGCGTCTGACTGGAGCACGATCGTGCATTATGGTGCTAAGGCGAGACTCAACTTTCTGTAGCACCGAGCCATCGCGCACCAGCGTGCCCCGAGTGATATGCGCACTAGCACTAGGGAGCAGGAGCTCGAGCACAGGCAGGCTGAGCACTAGGTGCAGCTTAGGCGTCGCTAGGAGCAGGAGGGAGAGGAGGAGACATTCCTGTAACCTTTTCTACATGATCTAGAGGTGATGGTGCTGCAGTATCCCTGGTTTGTAGGTGGAACCTTCGCCGCGCCCTAGCAGCAGGTCGAGGAGGCTAGTCCGTCTAAGCGCCCACAGAGGCATGCCGATGGTTAGTCTAGCTCCTAGCTGAGGCCCGCACCCCAGCACGGGGAGGAGGACATGTGGTGCAGTGGTGCTGACTAGGCTCTATTGCGGCAGAACGGATGTCGAGGACTAGAGTAGGATGACTAGATAGCTACTTTATTTTGTTTACCTATGGAGCTACTTTATTATCATCGTCGGGCGGACTGAGGGGTATGGAGGGATGCCGCCTCGGGCCCAAAATTTTGGTGGGGCCTCCCATAGTGTTTCATATCTGACCTAGTATACATCCCTAAATAATAGTAGTAGTTCTCTATGGCCTACACTAGGCCTTTTAGTTTTCTAGTCTAGAAAACATGCATACCAGGAGGCCACGAGTCTGGTAGGCGATCAGATCAGATCGGTCGCTGGCTCATTGTTGATTGCATCGATCACGCGACTACCGACTCCAGTTCAGTCGTTCGCCCTGCCCGTTCTGAACTCTTAGCCTAATCGTCTTTTATCTCGGCTCTCCATACACCGTCGTCGGCCCGTCGCACATTGCCTCTCCTTGCCTCTCGTATAGATCGCAAGGCTAGGCCGTTCAGCGCTGCAAGTCTGATTTCAGTATACACCGTGAGACACATGGAGTGGACCACGCATGTGAGGACCACCTGACCAAATGATACGAGATTTTTGGAATGTTGCATTTCAGCATCTTCCGGCTCACACAAGGAGAAACTGAATTTGATTGCTACATATGTCATTTTCTGACATCTCTTATTTTTGCTCTTAGCATGACTCTATCTCCGTGCAGAATGAACAAAGCGATCTAGATGCTAGCTTCTGCAACTGAGGAAGGACACATGCTTGCTCTGAATTCAACATTAATTTATTTATTATATACATATACGATCTGGCTCAAGAGGTCCGTCTAACTACTGCTTGAAATAGGACAAGCTGCCACTTGCTGGGCGGGACCAGGAGAAACAAATGGGAAGAGATGGCGGCGTGATACCGCCCATGAACTTCTGAGTAACATGACCGCCTACATGCGGTGACCACCGGACAATATCGCCATTTTTTACATCTAGTTTAGTTTTACATTGAGACCTTTATATAATTAAAATAGTATTTAATAAACCTGAGTAACTAGTTTTGCGGATTTATTAAAGTACTTTAGCCCTTTTTTATAAAATGATTATTAGAAATAAATGTTTGGTTGAAAGCTAGTTTATTAAGACCCGTATAGTTATTTTCATTCCATAACATTTTATATAATTTTTAGAAAATAGTTTCGACTTGAGGCTTAAGAAATTTGTGTCCATTTCATTTTAAAATTCATTTTCAGAAATTTGGGTCCATTATCGTCTGAGTACATTTCGTCAATTCTTCCATTCTCCTAATTTTAATGAGTACATGTAGACAATTGTTTCAAAGTGGATTGAACGTGATTTGCAAATAATTCAGAAGTTGATTGAGTGACGATCATAGTTTCTCGAACTGGGCCTTCCAAAGCGGCTAGTTTTTTCCGTCTTAAGCTTTCTGATGGTGTCGATCGAACTGTGGGCCGGCGGTGAAGCTCGGCGTGATTATGTAAGGCGACAGAGGGATCGGTGGTTAGAGAATCGAACTGGGTTTGGCTATTCGGATAACAAAGAAGGCGTTTAGACTTCTGATACCATGTCAAATTGACAAAGCGTTTCTACTTGGTAGGAACACCATGCCGCGTGGTGTATATTTATATAGATAGTGTACTTTGTGATAGGGCTAGAATCGTTCAAGCTCGTTAAAACAACGAGTTAGCTCGGCTCGAGTCATTAACATCACGAGCTCCGATTTGAAACACGACTCGACTCGGTGAGCTCACGAGTATCTCGTTTAATAGTTATAATATCGTACATCAGGGCACATAAGAAAATCTAGTCATCCTTGTAATAGTTTATTACTAAATCAATTATAGTCATCCCACAATTCCATAGAGGCAAGATAAATGATAAATATATTATCTCCACATCATTTTGGTGCAAAAACATTAGCAATTTGGCACTTATATATGATAAATTTCAAACTTTGTATTTGAGCGAGTTTAACGAGATAAGCGAATAACTTCGTTTAGCTTGGTTGAACAAACAATCTCAAATCCAAAAGTTAGCTCAGCTCGTTGGACACCGAGTTGTAGCTAAGTCGAGCCAACTCACGAGTTACTTGTTTTGCTTTCGTCAGTTTTAGTTTTAGTTACAGCCCTACTTTGCATAACCAGGCATACAAGAGAGTCCAAGAGAAATATGTAGACTATACCGACTCATATATACATATTTTGCATAGTTGTTACAGATATCCTAATTCTACTTCTAACAATCCGGCGTGTGGTGTGAGTCATGGAGTTACGGAGTTGGAGCAGGTCAGCTGATATACTTTACACTTTGTCATGGAGTTATCGGAGTTGGAGCAGGTCAGCTGATATAATGTGTCTTACAGATTAGTGAAGCGTGATGAGGTATGGAATGAAATTATTTTCTAAGAAAATACAATGATATAACTTTCCCAAGCATAACTGATATATATATAGCAACGCTATTCTATCATCGATGATATAATAATATTCGATACATGATCCTTACTTCTCTCGGTTCGATTTATATATGGCTCCAGATGCCATTTTCGTCTGTTTTACCTATATAATGATTTTCTTCTCATTTCGAAACCACTTATCGGAATAATGTAAATTAATTTTAATAATCGGAAATTGACATAAACAAGCACAAAATGTCCTATTAATTGATTTTTTGAACTACTGATCAAAATGGAGCAAATGATGATACGTTTGAAAGATAATGAAATTGTGCATCCTTTTCATGTTGGATGTTTTTTCAAATTCTGCATACTTTAAAATTAGTTTTAAATATAGTAAGAGTTGGATTTTCAAAAAAACAGACGATAATTTCTCAATTATTTTTAAGTGCTTGTTGGAATTATGTAAATGATTTTTCTTTGGATATATATTGAGTAGGCGCATCTTTTTAATTCAGAATGTTTTCTCAAATTCTAAGCGGTTTAAGAGTAATTTCAAAATATTTTCCGTGTTTTCATTTTCTTGATACGGATAGTAATTTGTCGATTGTGTTTGAACCGCTTGTTGGAATGATGCAAATGATATCTCGGTGGATAGCTATCAAGTAGAAGCAAATTTTTCATTCACAAAGTTTTGTCAAATTTGAAATAGTTTAAGAGTAATTTTAAAAATACTGTCCGCGAATTATTTTTCTAGGCAGCGAACACTATACTTCCATTTTTTAAATTTGTATACTTCACTTTCTTCGATTTATATACTTATCTTTATTTAGTTTCTATACTTCACGTTGCCGATTTCATTTCCTAAACAATGAACACTATATTTCCCATTTTTCAATTTCTATACTTTCTATTTTTCAACCTTGATACTTCGAGTTTTTAAATTTCTATACTGCCTATTGCTAATTTCATTTCCTAGGTAGCGAACACTATACTTTTTATTTTGAAACTTATGTACTTCCCTTTGTGCAACTGCTATACTTTCCTTTTTCAAATTTATATACTTTCTTTTTGCTGGTTAAATTTCATAAGCAACGAACACTATACTTCCCATTTTTTAACTTTCATACTTCCCTTTTCAATTTCTGTACTTTCCTTTGATGGTTTCACTTTCTAGGCAGAGAACACTATACTTCCTATTTTGCAATTTATATACTTCCCCTTTTCAAATTTCTGTACTTTCTGAAATCATTGTTGGTAGTTCTTAATATTGCATACTCATACTTCTCGTGTTGGTGTGCATCTCTAGTTTGGTACATTGTACTTCCTTCCCTTATATTTCTATACTTCATGTAGTCATTAGTGATACTTCTTAATATTGAATACTCGTACTATTCGTCGTGGTGCGCGCCTCTAGTTTGCTATGATGTACTTATTACACTTATATTTCTATACTTCCCACAGTCATTAGCGATACTTTTAATATACTTTTAATATTTAATACTCGTACTTCCCTCGCGGAGTGTGAAAAGGAACATTTACTAACGTCAGTTGCAAGCTTTGCACCGCCATTACCATCCAAAATAAACAATAATCAGCTAGCTTCGGGCTACTAGGGCTACTGAATGTGCGCGTCTCCACTTCCCATTTGCTTCTGTCCGATGCTTCTAATCAACAATTAGAGTAGGTGTTCTAACTGGTGCCCCAAAAACTACATGAATCAAGGCAAAAAGAAGTAGAATAGCAAATCCATGCAATCTTTAGCTCTTTCTTCATCTGTTCTTACGCCTTGGCGCTGGCACTACACCAGCCCATGCCACTGCCTCTTGTTACGTATCTGCATACTGTATTCTCTTGTCAAAATCATTCTCTTGTACTGCCAACCAGTGTATATGTATTTCTCCAACACACCAAATCATGGTGCCTTGGCTGGCTTGCTGATTTTGCTCAAACAACCTCACTGAATCAATACGAGACTTCCACTTCTTTAGAGACATTATCACAAATACTTTGACTGCAGCAGGAAACAATATGCTAACGTCGTCGGCCACCACAGATGTACTACGGACTAGTGCTGGCGAGAGCGAGGCAATAACAGTGGTTGGGTCATAGTTGGCGCATCCCAACGACCGGAGTTCGATCCCTGCCAGGGACAAATTTCCGGAATTCTCATGCCTACCCGCTTCTACTATATCAAAAAAGTGCCTTATTCCTCCTAGCACTGTTTCATCTGACAGGCAGCCACTAATGACTGCAAGTGCATAGATCGTTTGTATCTACTTTCAAAATAAAGATATCGATCCCACAGGGAGCAAGAGTCAGAAGTCTAATAACTCTTGAAATAAATATTACGATAGAAATGCTAGATAAAATTGTAAGTGACAAGATAAAGCTACAGGTGTAGAAGAAGGATGTGGTTATCAAGCAACTTGGTGGCTTGTTTGAGCTAGGGAGAACTGCTATATTTAGCCCCTCCAGGCCGTGACACACATGTGAATTTGCAATTTCTGCTAGCATCTACATGCACCCGTGATACACATGTGACCATAATGAGACGATGGGGAGTTGTCTTTGTACAAAGCATGTGCGGACCATAATGAAGGCAGGTTCCTGGTTTCTTTCTATTTTCTCTTTTCTTCTTAGCTTGACTCGATCTACAAACCAAAAGTTCTGGACATAGCTGCACCTTTTCGGTTAGTATCACATTCTTGCTCTAAAACCAGTATTAATCTATTTATTTATAACTAGGAGAGTATTAACATGTACTCCTTCCGGTTCAAATTAATAGCCCGTACTAGTAAAAAACATAAACCTTTAGTTTGGGCAACAAAATATATACTATTCCATGTCACGTGGATTTTCTTTTCCTCGAGTTTTGGGCATCTCGGTGATTTTTGAGCGGGCGCCACATACCCCTTTCCGGCTCCGCTCGGCATGCTATGCCTTGGATCCACACAATCACGTGGTGTGTGCCGACGCTGCATGGCGACCCGATGCGGATGGGTCGTGCCGCGCACCCTCCATGCGCCCTCGTGTCGGATGTCTTCCGTCATCCGGCTTGAATGTGTCCTCGTGTCGACCGCCTTTGGTCACCCATTCGTTCTCGATTCTATGTGTTGGGTCTAGCATGTATATATTTGTTCGCACATATTCTAGCTTGTATCTCTTTCGGTGTCCCACATATTGTGTCCTGCCATCCGCTTGGGGAGTCGATGTTCCTGTTCTTCTGCCGTGTTCGTCGGTGTAGGCGTCGATGCCGTGTGGCGTGGTTTAAATGCCACATATCTGCGTGGGTGTAGTGGGCGCCTACACCATATTGTTTGCTCGACCATATTGTTCCTGGTGCTCGCTAATGTTCTAACTGGCGGTAATTACTAAAGGCGTGGCACACATGAAGGCATGTCACGTCCATCGAGTAACGAAGACATGAAGGCGTGTTCTTGTAGTCTTTGTATTTTTCCTCTTAGGTTAACCCGATCTCCATGCCGAATGAACCAAAATACCTAGGCGCACGGTGCTACCTTCTACAAATGCACTTTTTCGGTTAGCATCACATGATTTCTCTAAATCGCATATTAATATATTTATTTATAACTCGGTGAGTATTAACGTGTACCCCTCCGGTTCAGTTTAACACACCCGTACAATAGTTTAAAAACTATTAGCCATTAGTTGGTCAACAAAATAGATACTATTCTAAGTCACATGGATATGATTTTTTCTCTAATTTTTGGGTATGTCGGAGATTTATGAGCGGGAGACACATACTCCTTTCCGGTTCCACTTTCGGGGGCGCCTCGGCTCCCTAGGCCTACGATGTGTGTGCCCGATGCTGCATGGCGAGCAGGCGCCCGGCGTACCTAACCTATACAACCATAATTAGGACTCACAATTTACACACGTAATCCTGAGAGGAAATTGTGATCTCTCCTAACCAGGATGCACCGAGAAACACATGGGCGGACCAGTAAATACACTGTGATGTGACCAAAATGAGATGTGAGGACCACCAAACCACGATACCGGCAATTTTGGAATGTTGACTTTCAACATTTTGAGTTTGCCATTTTGAAGTGATGAAATTCTACTTTCTTTCAATATATCTTGTTTACGGCATGTTCTGGTAGATCTTCTTTCTCCTCTTACCTTGACTGGATCTATAGGGAAAAGGAACCAAAAATGTACACACACCTTCTCTGTTAGATGCTTGCTCGCTATAGCACACAGTGTTACATCGAGTTCTTGCAGGCCACGCGACCTTGTGACCTCTTGGTCATAGGCAGCGGCGATGAGCACTTTTCACAGGCGATGACCTAAAAAATTCCGTTAGGATTCTTTGTCTGCTGGAGGGCTGGATGTGCCCAGGAACAACTGTAGAGGGGTTGGGCGTCGAAACGGCGTCCTCCATGGCAGCTGACACACTCGTGGGAGCGGCGTGTCTGTATTCTGAGCCCCAACAGCAATGGCAAGGCCGGCAGCGTCTGTGGCGCTGACGACTGAGGGCTCAAATGACATGGATATGATGTGTTAAGGAAAAGGTGAGTATAAAAATTAAAATTAGTATGATAGGCTCATTCATGAATGAATGTTGATGATATTACATTGGACATAATACCAACCGTCCACCGTGCCCTTAATGATGTTAAGATTAGCATGAATATATCATGTGTCTCGTGGCGGCACTCAGAGCATCCATCATGTTGTGAAAAGCAATGATATATTTATATTTCGCTGGCCTACACAAAATATCTCCTATAAGAGCCGCCAGCATGTTGTCCTATGCATCATTATCGTCGAGTACATTTTGTCAATTTTCCCATTCTCCTAATTTTATGATTCACTCTAGACAATTATTCCAAAGTGGATTGAACGGGATGTCAAAATAATTCAGAAGTTGATTTAGGGACAACCATAGTTTCTTGAACAGGGCCTTCCAAAGCGGCTAGTTTCCGTCTTGAGCTTCCCTGACGTTGGCGATCGAACTATGGGCGTGGAGGTGAAGCTAGGCGTGATCATGGGCGCAGAGGGATGGGTGGTCAGTGAATCGATGTGGGTTTGACTATCCAGTAGATCGGGTGACTCATAAGAGGTTTAGGCTTCCGATACCATGTCAAATGGACAAAGAGTTTCTACGCCGTAAGAACACCAAGCCGTGTGGTGTATATTTATATAGATGGTGTACTTTGCGTAACCAAGCATACCACGACAGTCCAAGAGGAATATGTAGACTATACTGACTCATATACATGTTTGGTAGAGTTGTTACATGTATCCTAATTCTACTTCTTACAATCCTATTCTTATCCACTAACTATTGAGAGTAGCGCGTGTGGTGTGAGTCACGGATTTATCGGAGTTGGAATGAGTCAGCTGATATACTTCACTCAGTTGTTAAGTATATGACGCTTTTCTTATGGTCAATACAGTAATACATAACTTCCATAGGAATTTGACTTATACAGTGTCTTTCAGATTATTGAAATGTGATGACATGTCGAATGGAATTAATTTTCTAAGAAAAATACAATGATATAAGTTTTGCATGCATAACTGATGTGTATATATTGTATATATTGGCTATAAACTTTTAAATTGTTAACTACAAACATATTTTTGTGTTTTATATTTTAGGACAGATAAATTAGCTTGCAGTAATCTCTTACGACATGTATACAAATGTAATTATCATGGACAGGTGTTACACAAAATTCTTTATGTTAGGTCGGTCTCTCAATAACACACACAAGCTGCATACACATGGAGAGTGTTGTTGGCCGAGAGAGACAAAAATATATACTAGGA
The DNA here is from genome assembly GCA_023614405.1 of Avena insularis. Taxonomy (NCBI): domain Eukaryota; kingdom Viridiplantae; phylum Streptophyta; class Magnoliopsida; order Poales; family Poaceae; genus Avena; species Avena insularis. Next base: position 75,799 of record JAJUPC010000515.1, on the reverse strand, counting down.
CAGTGTTGACACTAGTGATACACATGGAACGCATAACCTCCATTTGTGGAGTCTTACAGTACAATATTATGGATGTTGGGGCGTGGAAGCAGCAGAAGGACCAGGACCAGCATGCATGCTGAGCACCACCAGATTATTATTCATTTTCAACCACGTGACTCAGGTGTAGGCAAGCTTTCACAAGCCATTTTTTTACTCTACTGATGTGAAGTTGCTAATCATTGTATGAAATTATATAAAGAGCAACAGATTCTCGTTTCATAGAAAATTATTTGGTGTGGAAGAATTTTCAACTACATTTTTCCAGAAATTGAAGTGGAATCCTGATGTTGGCAAGAAATTTCTCACTTCTTCAATTTTTAAATGTTGACTAAATGCATATTTTAGTATTGTTACAGTAGATAATGATGGGCGTCCAGTATCAAAGCGAGCTTAACTATTGCACACCTTTGGACTCTTTAAAATGTCTTGAATGGTAAACGGTAAGCTAGCAATGAAAAATTTCTAGAGGATCCACGAATTGGTACCTCGTATTATCTTATTTGCACTCATTTACAATGCGAACACATAGAATAGAAATCCATGAAAACATATAAGAATGGATTTTCATCGCCGACGGAATGCTCCTTTTCTGAGAATGTTTCTGCTTTATTCATAATATGATTGGCTACAAGGTGTCCTTGGCAAACCAGCATGAAGGCCAACATGCCATGATACATACACTTGCCACTCCATCCCACTGGATTGGACCATGGCGTCACATAGTAGTACAAAGTACATTACGAAAGTACATGATAGTAGAAAATAAAATGCGAACACACAACAAGGTCATTTATTCCGACAAGCAGTAGGTTTTGCATGCATGCCATTGATACCACCGGGTTCTCCGAGATAAGCGTAACCGGCCAAGAAACTAGCACTCATGGAGTAACATATACCCCAATGGCATCCAACATATCGCGGGCGTCCAAAAGCCAATAATCCTTCCTCCATCACGCACGGGATGTGGAAAGGAGTTCCGTTAGGTGTGCCATATATCTTGTTATCTTTCTCCTTGAAGGTGGTAATTTGAAGTAGCGTAATGACACAATCATTGTCATAAGCTGTACCAAAGCGTCCCTGAGATCGCTGTCACATAGTCCGTGGGGTCGAGAGTAATCTGCATCAATGCAATTAGAGGAACATATGAGTCTAAGTAAGCATATGTAGAGAGAAGGAAAGAAAGAAATCTCACAAACACGCACCGTGCTCTTTGTGTTGAGAGGCGACCCAGGGCCCCTCGGTGCTCGATGTAATCTGTGCCTATGTAAGTGAAGGAAATCGCATCGATGGTACCTCCGCTATGGATGGTCACACTGTTTAGCCGGCCAGGCGTTACTTGCACATTCCTCTCGCCGCCACCAGGTCCACCCCATTCCCCAATCATGACGGGCTTGCTCTGAATCAATTAACACAAGCATAACATGCATGAACTTAATTACTCGCTGAATATAACAAACAAAGAATTACTACATGCATGAGAAGATCGAACAAGTACCATGTTGGCTCTGGATCTCTCTAACTCCAACAAAAAGCTATAGGTGTGGAAGAAGGATGATGTTAGAAAGTAGCTCGATGGCTTCTTTGAGCAATGGAGAACTCGTATATATAGCCCCTCCAGGCCGTGACACACATAGGAAATTGCAAGTTCTGCTACCATGTACATGCCCACATGACACACATGTGACTATAATGAGACGTGAGGAGTTGGCTTTGTACAGAGCACGTGTGGACCACCAGACCATGATACATGCATGTTTTGTAATTTTACACTAGTAGTAAGACCACAATTATTTGCTTACCAGCCCATCAAGTAGTTTGCACATATGAAGGCATGCTACTGGTGTCTTTCTATTTTCCTCTTAGCTTGACTCAATCTCCATACTTAATGAACCAAAAGTTATAGACGCACTCTTGCTACCTTCTGCATCTTCACATTTTCGGTTAGCATCACATGATTGTTCTAAATTCCATATTAATCTATTTATTTATAACTTGGAGAATATTAACATGTACCCCTCCGGTTCAGTTTAACAAACACGTACGTAGTTTAAAAAACATTAAACATTAAATATTAACTATTCTAAGTCACACCGAATTTATTTATCTCTCTAGCTTTTGGGTGTGTTGGTGATTTGTGAGCAGGCGACACGTGCGTGCAGCTCCGCCTGCAGGTGCCGCTTCAGCACCCCATGCCTACGATGTGTGTACTGGCGCTGCATGGTGACGGGGGCTGACATGCCGCGCGTGCCAGCCCCGACCTGTACAACCATTGAGAGGACTTACAAGTTACACGTTAATCTGAGAGAAATTGTGATCTCTCCTCGCCTAGATGCACCCGACAAACACATGGGCGGACCAGTAAATACGCTGTGATGTGACCAAAATGATATCGAGGACCACCAGACCATGATACCCGGCATTTTGGATTGTTGCCTTTAAAAAAAAATAGTTTGGCGTTTGTGATGTGAAATAATGCCTGCTTTCAATATCTTATCTTTAAGCATGTTCCTGGCAGCTCTTGTTTTCCTCTTAACTTGAGTCGATCTCTAGGCAAAAGCGAACCAAAAGATGTACACAGACCTTCTCAGTTAGATGGTGGCTCTAAATCCTATATTAATTTGTTTATTATAACTTACAGGGTATCTATTATATAATAGAATGATAAAGGTATTTTCATGACATTAGGTTAATTCATAACATTCACATTATTTAGATTATGAGATATATAATTGATGGCTATGATTAACCAAAGACCTTAAGGTATTATTTTGGCGTGTAACAACTATAGAACACGTTTGGCATGTACAAACCTGGGTCCACAAATTTCAAGTTCTCAAGTTTTTTTGAGCGGGTTCAAGTTCTCAAGTAATGAGCCACCCAAAAAAAAGCGAGGCGTGTGTCTCATTGACTGCTACAAAAGCAAAAGAATTTACGTGTGACACGTGCCTGGCCATCAGTGCCCATGTCAGCGAGTCCAGGTATATTAAAGTAAGGAGAAGTCCATCTAAAATAGCATAGATTCGAGCTCGTATATTACAGTATTGATTAGATGTATATGTATATATGGCACAATTCTGTTGGCGTGCATATTAATTTCATGACATGAAAATATAAAATGTTTGGCACTTTCGGTATGAATAACCAAGTCCTTGCAAATTAGAGAACAAATATAAAATCAAAATATACATTTCATTTAGGTTAAGCATACAATATTTATGAGATGTAAATATTGGGCGATTCTTTGGCGTGCATAGTAATTTTTGACATGAAAATATTGAATGTTTGGCACTCAGTATGATTAACCAAGTCCTTACAAATGGTATCATGACACAAAAGAAGAGGCTATATAGGACAAAGGAATGACCTTGAGAGGATCACCCACACCTATTTGCAGTCATTCCTAATCTAGGGGCGAGATTCATCTTAAGGAGATTAGTCTTGTAGCATCCCAATTATTCATCCTAGTTATATGCATTGCATACATCATCTATGGCATCATGCAAAAAAAATCGAACTCAAAAAATGAGCAAAACCCTATTTTCTTTGTGCTAATTTATTCCTATAAGGGGGTGTCACATTGGAGTGGCAGGAGGCGGGGCATCTCCTGTTGCGGGGCGATGGGGATGCTGCCGCTGAGGCGTGTGGTTGAGATAGGAGGTGGCGGAGGAGATTGGGGCAGTTTAGGTGTGGTGAAGGCTGCGCTAGAGAAGAAGGTGGATGGGAGGGGGGGTGCTCTCCGGAGGTGGGCGGACCTCGCTCCCTCACGCTGTCCCTCGCTTGTCCGGTCCACAAAAGGATTTGTTGTGGATACCTAGCTGGTTTTGTTTTCGGTTGGTGTCGTTTTCCCTGTCGATCCGCGCCTATACGGGGAAATAACGTACATAATATTATCTATACGTGATGATAGAATAGTCTAACCAAAAATCTTTTCTACTCATGGGTGTAGTTACACCGCCTCATATACTCCATATGAATATATATATATATATATATATATATATATATATATATATATGATACTTTATGAGTTGGAGTATGTTCATATACGATATCTAAGATACTTGTAATGAAGATACATAAAAAAAATTATAGGTTGACCCATAGTGTGCACTAAATATTCAAAATAACTTCATATTTGTACGTAAAAATAAGTATATGAAAAAATTATACATAGTATCAAACACTAGTATGTCTACATAATCAGTATTATATGCTTCATACTACGTGTGCATACTCTTCGGGATGGTGTATGGTAGACATTGTCTAGATAGTGTGAAACACACGTGGGTGTAACTACACCGGGATGAATATATTGGATTATATATTGGCTCCTAAAGGTTTAAAATGTTAACTGCACACATATTTTTGTGTTTTGTATTTTAGGACAAATAAAGAAGCTTACAGTAATCTCTTCCATAATATGTATATATACCAATGTAATTATCACGGACATGTCTTACACAAAATTCTCTAGGTTATAGTGGCGGAGCTAGAATGTAGGAAGAGGGTGCTAATTTATGCCACATGAAGGAGAGAGCAGACCATATAAGAATGGATTTTCATATCCAGCGGAATGCTGCTTTTTGAGAATGGTTCTCCTTTATTCATAATATGATTGGCTACAAGGTGTCCTCGGTAAACCAGCATGAAGACCAACATTCCACGATCCATACACTTGCCACGCCATCCCACAAATTGGACCATAGAGTCACATAGTAGTACAAATTACATTACGAAAGTACATGATAGTAGAAAATAAAATACAAACACACAACAAGGTCATTTATTCCGACAAACAGTAGGTTGTGCATGCATGCCATTGATACCACCGGGTTCTCCGAGATGTGCCTAACCAGCCAAGAACATTGCACTCATGGAGTAACATATACCCCAATGGCGTCCAACATGTCGCCAGCGTCCAAAAACCCAATAATCCTACCTCCATCACGCACCGGGATGTGGAAAGGATTCCGTTAGGTGTGCCATATATCTTGTTATCTTTCTCCTTGAAGGTGGTAATTTGAAGTGGCGTAATGACACAATCATTGTCATAAGCTGTACCAAGCGTCCAGAGATCGCTGTCACATAGTCCGTAGGGTCGAGAGTAATCTGCATCAATGCAATTAGAGCAACATATGAGTCTAAATGCGCATAGGTAGAGAGAAGGAAAACAAAGAAATCCCAAAACACCGTGCCGTGCTCTTTGTGTTGAGAGGCGACCCAGGGCCCCTCGGGTGCTCGATGTAATCAGTGCCTATGTAAGTGAAGGAAATCGCGTCGATGGTACCTCCGCTATGGATGGTCACACTGTTTAGCCGGCCAGGCGTTACTTGCACATTCCTCTACGCCACCAGGTCCACCCATTCCCCAATCATGGCGGGCTTGCTCTGAATTAATTAACACAAGCATAACATGCATGAACTTAATTACTAAGCAATGTAACAAACAACAAATTACTACATGCATGAGAAGATCGAACAAGTACCATGTTGGCTCCGGCTCTCTAACTCCAACAAAAAGCAATAGGTGTGGAAGAAGGATGATGTTAGAAAGCAGCTCGATGGCTTCTTTGAGCAATGGAGAACTTCGCATATATAGCCCCTCAGGCCGTGACACACATAGGAAATTGCAAGTTCTGCTAGCATGTACATGCACACATGACACACATGTGACCATAATGATACGTGAGGAGTTGGCTTTGTACAGAACGCGTATGGACCACCAGAACGTGATACATGCCGGTTTTGTAATTTTACACTAGTAGTAAGACCACGATGATTTCTTACCAGCCCATCAAGTAGTGTGCACATATGAAGGCATGTTAGTGGTGTCTTTCTATTTTCCTCTTAGCTTGACTCAATCTCCACACTTAATGAACCAAAAGTTATAGGCACTCTTGCTACCTTCTGCAGCTGCACCTTTTCGGTTAGCATCAACATGATTGTTCTAAATTGCATATTGATCTATTTATTTATAACTCGAAGAGTATTAACAATTACCCCTCAGGTTCATTTTAACAAACACATACGTAGTTTAAAAACATTAAACATTAAACATTAACTATTCTAAGTCACATGGAATTTATTTATCTCTCTAACTTTTGGGTGTGTCGGTGATTTGTGAGCAGGCGACCGTGCTTCAACTCGAGCGGTGGGGCGCTTCAGCACCCATGCCTGCGATGTGTGTTCGGCGCTGCATGGTGAGCAGGCGCTGGCGTGTCGCGCGTGCCAGCCCCAGACCTCTACAACCATTGATAGGACTTACAAGTTACACCGTTAATCTGAGAGAGAAATTGTGATCTCTCCTCGCCTGGATGCACCGAGAAACACATGGGCGGACCAGTAAATACGCTGTGATATGACCAAAATGATGTCACGAGGACCACCAGACCATGATACATGGCATTTTGGATTGTTGCCTTTCAAAAATATAGTTTGGCGTTTGTGATGTGAAATAATGCCTGCCTTCAATATCTTATCTTTAAGCATGTTCCTGGCAGCTCTTGTTTTCCTCTTAACTTGAGTCGATCTCTAGGCAAAAGCAGACCAAAAGATGTACACAGACCTTCTCGGTTAGATGGTTGCTCTAAATCCTATATTAATTTGTTTATTATAACTTACAGGGTATCTATTATATAATAGAATTATAAAGGTATTTTTCATGACATTAGGTTAATCCATATCATTCGCATTATTTAGATTATGAGATATATAATTGATGGCTATGATTAGCCAAAGACCTTAAGGTATTATTTTGGCCTGTAACGACTATAGAACACGTTTGACATGTACAAACCTACGTCCACCGCATTTCAATTTCTCAAGTTTTGTTTTGAACGGGTTCAAGTTCTCAAGTAATGAGCGCCCAAAAAAAGCGAGATCGTGTCTCATTGAATGCTTCAAAAGCAAAAGAATTTATGTGTGACACGTGCCTGGCCATCAGTACCCATGTCCACGAGTCAGGTATATTCAAGTAATGAGAAGTCCATCCAAAATAGCATAGACTCGAGCTCGTATATTACAGTATTGATTAGATGTATATGTATATACGGCACAATTCTGTTAGCGTGCTTATTAATTTCATGACATGAAAATATTGAATGTTTGGCACTCGGTATAAGTAACTAAGTCCTTACAAATGGTATCATGACACATAAGAAGAGGCTATATAGGAGAGAGGGAATGACCTTCGAGAGAATCACCCAAACCTATTTGCTAGCCATTCCTAACCTCGGGGACGAGATTCATCTTTAGGAGATTAGTCTTGTAACATCCCAATTCTTCATCCTCGTTATATGCATTGCATACATCATCTATGGTATCATGCAGTAAAATCGAACCAAAAAAATGAGAAAACCCTATTTTCTCTGTGATAATTTATTCCTATAAGGAATTAAATAGGATATCATAAATCCAATATTTTATTAAGAATTTATTTTGTCAAACTATCACCTTATGTTGATCTCCAGATTATTAGGAGAAATTTGAAACAAATGAAAAAGATATTAGTAGAAAAATAAAATAGAAAAACAAAATAACAAAAAAAATAAGAGAACTTCCCTAAACGGGCTAGCCAAGCTGCCCATAAGCTATCGACCGTCGCTTCACCGCCCATGCAGCAGCCAGCGCCGCCGCTACCTAGGCAGTCCAAGCAAGCACGCATCAGCCACGCTCCCTATGCAGAGACATTGACAGGTGGGCCCTACACCTGTCGCCTCGTCATCGTGGCCAAACCGGACTCCTTGTGCTGCCACCGCAGATCGTAGCCGCCCCTGCCTCTATCCGTAGTTCCCCCTCCTCCAAGCTACCCCCTTCATATACCAAGGCCCGCGGCCACTTTTCCTCCTCGCAAACTGCTCAAAATGCTAGCCGGGCTCGAAACCGAGATTGCCGCCACCATCGTCATTGGCTCCGCCACAGACGTTGGAGGTTCTAACTGTTCTGCAGCTCGTCTCACCCTCTTTTCTTCACCAATATACTCTCGTTCGTGAACTGTGTCGCCCTAACCTTTACCCCTCTCGACTACGCAGCACATCGCCGGGAATCGCTCCGACGTTTCGTTGAAATTTTTGAATGTCAGGCGTGTCCCGCTATCGATCCAAGAAGCAAGGCGATCAACCAGGGCCACGAGGAGAACCGCATGGAGGAGGAGATCCCTGTCATCTGCTTTGCCGTCGCTGTCGACCACCGGAGACTCGCGGTCAACCACCTACTGCAAGCACCGCCGCTCGTCGCCGCCCCTAGCCTCAGGTCACTACCGCCCCTCCACAGTGGTAATGCATTACGAGCGGATCGTCTCATATTAGCTTCCGCTAAGCGGTATCCACCAAAAGCGTACCACCACGTCAGCATCTGGTCATCCACCACGTCAGCCCCGGTAGCCCACCTTGCCCAGTCCGCTACACAATCATCAGCTTAGTCGGCACCGACGCAATAAAAAGAATTAGATTCAAATTTTAACTTTCAGAATATAGATCTAACTTCAATAATTCGTAGGAAATTCATACTAGATCAAAAAAATTGGTATATATAAAACTAAAACTAATTTCACTAGATAAATAATTAAAAATTATATCTAACTTTCGTAGTATAGTTATCTGATTAATTAATTTAATGGCCTATTAGAGTAAATAATTAATAGTAAATAAATTATACATCTAAAAAATACTAATAATATGTCATTGGATTCCTTATTTCATATAGAATATTAATCTGGGCTTAGATCTAAATTTTGGCAAAAAAATTAATGATTAAAATTGTTTTAGTTGGTAATTAAATCATAGAAAAAGATTTATAACCCTCCTTTGGCGAGTCAATTGCTACTTATTTAATTATTATTATCCATCCAGTACACTTCAGGTACAATTTTAGTTAGATAACTAAAACAGAAGTTGCAGCAGATCTTTTAAAACCATGATAATTGTAATTTAGAATTAATAATAAATACTTTATGCATCTAAATCTTTTCAACATGCATCATGTGATCTTATACTGTCCAGAAGACTTGAAGGGAATATGCCCAAGAGGCAATAATAAAATGGTTATTATCTTATTCCCTTCATATGCTGATTTTGTACCTTGCATTTGTGTATATATGTTGTATTTACCCTTACTTATCTTGATTTATCAAGTATAATTGTGTATGTTAGTTTGCACACCATGTATTTATGTTCGTGGGTTTGAGCCTTTATGGAATTGAATTGGTATCCTATTTGGCTCTTGTGAGAGATTACTAGACTATCCCATTTTGGGGCAGTGTCATGCTTGGGTAATCTGAAGGAGATATGCCCTAGAGGCAAATAATAAATGGTTTACTATCATATCTCAAAACTAGTTCATAACAGTTTCATACTGTGTTATAACTGTATCAAGAGGAAACATTAATATAGGTGTTGTATGCAAACGAGCCAGGTCCCTAGTAGCGTTTATTTAACTAGTTCATTGGGCACCCGATGATCAATGTTTCCTGATCATAGAGCATTTATGCCAGTGGACAACGGAGTCATGTCATTAGGGAATGATATGATGGACATTACCCACATAAGTATTAGAACAAGATCTAGTCATATGGTTCATGGTTATAATAGTTAGAAATGAAGTGATCTTCTCCGTAGATCGTGAGATCGTATTAATCGTTGTCTCTGGAGGATGCTTTGATCACACCAACCATCATGTCTCTAACTGGTGTCTATAAAAGTGTGTATTATGTATTTCAAAGTAACTGTTGATGCCTATGTGTCAAGATCGGGTTTTGTCCACCTATGTGATAGGGTGATATGCTGGGCCCACTCGATGAGACCGTATCGAATAAGCTGTAGTGTATGACTAGGTCATGAGGATACAATATCATGGTAACAAGTTGAGAAGACTTGTCGATGCTTGAGATTAGTATGGTGGTACTAAAGATCAAATCTCGGATAGGATACAAGGATGGCACCGGAGCTATGCTCGTGTGATTGTTCATTCTCTTTGGGTGTTCACCACCCGTGGCTCAGGACCCGAGATTCGACGTCTAGTTTGATTGAGCGAGATGTATTAGTGATATTATCTGGTTGCTAGTAGAACTATGTAGAGAACTTGAACAAGATAACTAATATCTTGGATGCTGGATATTTTTCTAATATATCTTATTGTGCTACTGGTATTTATCGTTTTATTATCTAACTATTACTGTTTATCTTTTATTTGTTAGCTAACATGTCAGGTGAGCTTTGTCGGTATCATGGTATTTTCCTGAAAAAGGGAACCAAGGTGCCAAAGTGGGCAGCGCGATCACCGTCGATGGTGTTAAGACACACCTTGGCGTGTGGAGGACCAAGAGACAGCGGCACGGCGTCTGTTGGAGCACGATCGTGCATTATGGTGCTAAGCGAGACTCAACTTTCTGTAGCACCGAGCCGCCAGCACCAGCGTGCCCAGTGATATGCGCACTAGCACTAGGGAGCAGGAGCTCGAGCACAGCAGGCTGAGCACTAGGTGCAGCTTAGGCGTCGCTAGGAGCAGGAGGAGGAGGAGACATTCCTGTAACCTTTTCTACATGATCTAGAGGTGATGGTGCTGCAGTATCCCTGGTTTGTAGGTGGAACCTCCGCGCCCTAGCAGCAGGTCGAGGAGGCTAGTCCGTCTAAGCGCCCACGGAGGCATGCCGATGGTTCGTCTAGCTCCTAGCGAGGCCGCACCCCAGCACCAGGAGGAGGACATGTGGTGCAGTGGTGCTGACTAGGCTCTATTTGCGGCAGAACCGGATGTCGAGGACTAGAGTAGGGTGACTAGATAGCTACTTTCTTTTGTTTACCTATGAAGTTACTTTATTATCATCGTCAGGGCCGGACCTGAGGGGGTCTGGAGGGGATGCCGCCTCGGGCCCAAAATTTTGGTGGGGCCTCCCCATAGTGCTTCATATCGGCCTAGTATACATCCCTAAATAATAGTAGTAGTTCTCTATGGCCTACACTAGGCCTTTTAGTTTTCTAGTCTAGAGAAAACATGCATACCAGGAGGCCACGAGTCTGGTAGGCGATCAGATCAGATCGGTCTGGCTCATTGTTGATTGCATCGATCACGCGACTACACGACTCCAGTTCAGTCGTTCGCCCTGCCCGTTTCTGAACTCTTCGCCTAATCGTCTTTTATCTCGGCTCTCCATACACACGTCGTCGGCCCGTCGCACATTGCCTCTCCTTGCCTCTCGTATAGATCCCAAGGCTAGGCCGTTCAGGAGCTGCAAGTCTGATTTCAGTATACACCGTGAGACACATGGAGTGGACCACGCATGTGAGGACCACCTGACCAAATGATACACGAGATTTTTGGAATGTTGCATTTCAGCATCTTCCGGCTCACACAAGGAGAAACTGAATTTGATTGCTACATATGTCATTTTCCTGACATCTCTTATTTTGCTCTTAGCATGACTCTATCTCCGTGCAGAATGAACAAAGCGATCTAGATGCTAGCTTCTGCAACTGAGGAAGGACACATGCTTGCTCTGAATTCAACATTAATTTATTTATTATATACATATGCGATCTGGCTCAAGAGGTCCGTCTAACTACTGGTTGAAATAGGACAAGCTGCCACTTGCTGGGCGGGACCAGGAGAAACAAATGGGAAGAGATGAGCGGCGTGATACACGCCCATGAACTTCTGAGTAACATGACCCGGCCTACATGCGGTGACCACCAGACAATATCGCCATTTTTACATCTAGTTTAGTTTTACATTGAGACCTTTATATAATTAAAATAGTATTTAATAAACCTGAGTAACTAGTTTTGCGATTTATTAAAGTACTTTAGCCCTTTTTATAAAATGATTATTAGAAATAAATGTTTGGTGAAAGCTAGTTTATTAAGACCCGTATAGTTATTTTCATTCCATAACATTTTATAGAATTTTAGAAAATAGTTTCGACTTGAGGCTTAAGAAATTTGTGTCCATTTCATTTTAAAATTCATTTTCAGAAATTTGTGTCCATTATCGTCTGAGTACATTTCGTCAATTCTTCCATTCTCCTAATTTTAATGAGTACATGTAGACAATTGTTTCAAAGTGGATTGAGCGTGATTTGCAAATAATTCAGAAGTTGATTGAGTGGCGATCATAGTTTCTCGAACTGGGCCTTCAGCGGCTAGTTTTTTCCCGTCTTAAGCTTTCTGATGGTGTCGATCGAACTGTGGGCCTTGGCGGTGAAGCTCGGCGTGATTATGTAAGCTGACAGAGGGATCGGTGGTTAGAGAATCGAACTGGGTTTGGCTATTCGGATAACAAAGAAGACGTTTAGACTTCTGATACCATGTCAAATTGACAAAGCGTTTCTACTTGGTAGGAACACCATGCCGCGTGGTGTATATTTATATAGATAGTGTACTTTGTGATAGGGCTGGAATCGTTCAAGCTCGTTAAAACAACGAGTTAGCTCGGCTCGAGTCATTAACATCACGAGCTCCGATTTGAAACATGACTCGACTTGGTGAGCTCACGAGTATCTCGTTTAATAGTTATAATATACGTACATCAGGGCACATAAGAAAATCTAGTCATCCTTGTAATAGTTTATTACTAAATCAATTATAGTCATCCCACAATTCCATAGAGGCAAGATAAATGATAAATATATTATCTCCACATCATTTTTGGTGCAAAAAACATTAGCAATTTGGCACTTATATATGATAAATTTCAAACTTTGTATTTGAACGAGTTTAACGAGATAAACGAATAACTCGTTTAGCTTGGTTGAACAAACAATCTCAAATCCAAAAGTTAGCTCAGCTCGTTGGACACCGAGTTGTAGCTAAGTCTAGCCAACTCACGAGTTACTTGTTTTGCTCGTCAGTTTTTAGTTTTAGTTACAGCCCTACTTTGCATAACCAGGCATACAAGAGAGTCCAAGAGAAATATGTAGACTATACCGACTCATATATACATATTTTGCATAGTTGTTACAGATATCCTAATTCTACTTCTAACAATCCGCGTGTGGTGTGAGTCATGGAGTTACCGGAGTTGGAGCAGGTCAGCTGATATACTTTACACTTTGTCATGGAGTTATCGGAGTTGGAGCAGGTCAGCTGATATAATGTGTCTTACAGATTAGTGAAACGTGATGAGGTATGGAATGAAATTATTTTCTAAGCAAATACAATGATATAACTTTCCCAAGCATAACTGATATATATATATAGCAATGCTATTCTATCATCGATGATATAATAATATTCGATACAGGATCCTTACTTCTCTCGGTTCGATTTATATATGGCTCCAGATGCCATTTTCGTCTGTTTTACCTATATAATGATTTTCTTCTCATTTCTAAACCACTTATCGGAATAATGTACATGATATACCATTGGAAATCTACGGAAAATCTGCAACTTTTTTGTATTATAACTTTTTCAGATTCCAAACCATTCAAAATTAATTTTAATAATCGGAAATTGACGTAAATAAGCACAAAATGTCCTATTAATTGATTTTTTGAACTGCTGATCGAAATGGAGCAAATGATGATACGTTTGAAAGATAATGAAATTGTGCATCCTTTTCATGTTGGATGTTTTTTCAAATTCTGCATACTTTAAAATTAGTTTTAAATATAGTAAGAGTTGGATTTTTCAAAAACAACGGACGATAATTTCTCAATTATTTTTGAAGCACTTGTTGGAATGATGTAAATGATATTTCGTTGGATAGATATTGAGTAGGCGCAACTTTTTAATTCAGAATGTTTTCTCAAATTCTAAGCGGTTTAAGAGTAATTTCAAAAATATTTTCCATGTTTTCATTTTCTTGATACGGATAGTAATTTGTCGATTGTGTTTGAATCGCTTGTTGGAATGATGCAAATGATATCTCGGTGGATAGCTATCAAGTAGAAGCAAATTTTTCATTCACAAAGTTTTCAAAAATTTGAAATAGTTTAAGAGTAATTTTAAAAATACAGTCCGCGAATTTTTTTTCTAGGCAGCGAACATATACTTCCATTTTTTAAATTTCTATACTTCACTTTCTTCGATTTATATACTTATCTTTATTTAGTTTCTATACTTCACATTGCCGATTTCATTTCCTAAACAACGAACACTATACTTCCCATTTTTCAATTTCTATACTTTCTATTTTCAACTTTGATACTTCCAGTTTTAAATTTCTATACTTCCTGTTGCTAATTTCATTTCCTAGGTAGGGAACACTATACTTTTATTTTGAAACTTATGTACTTCCTTTGTGCAACTGCTATACTTTCCTTTTCAAATTTATATACTTTCTTTTTGCTGGTTAAATTTCCTCATGTGAACACTATACTTCCCATTTTTAACTTTCATACTTCCCTTTTCAATTTCTAGACTTTCCTTTGATGGTTTCACTTTCTAGGCAGAGAACACGATACTTCCTATTTTTCTATTTATATACTTCCCCTTTTCAAATTTCTGTACTTTCTGAAATCATTGTTGGTAGTTCTTAATATTGCATACTCATACTTCTCGTGTTGGTGTGCAACTCTAGTTTAGTACATTGTACTTCCTTCCCTTATATTTCTATACTTCATGTAGTCATTAGTGATACTTCTTAATATTGAATACTCGTACTATTAAATGCGTGGTCGCGCCTCTAGTTTGCTATGATGTACTTATTACACTTATATTTCTATACTTCCCACAGTCATTAGCGATACTTTTAATATTTAATACTCGTACTTCCCTCGCGGAGTGTGAAAAGGAACGTTTACTAACGTCGGTTGCAAGCTTTACCGCCATTACCATCAAAATAAACAATAATCAGCTAGCTTGGCTACTAGGGCTACTGAATGTGCGTCTCCACTTCCCATTTGCTTCTGTCGATGCTTCTAATCAACAATTAGAGAGTAGGTGTTCTAGCTGGTGCCCCAAAAACTACGAGATCAAGGCAAAAAAAGTAGAATAGCAAATGTAGGGGTTCGTAGCAGGGAAAACAAAAATTTCTACGCATGAACACACAATCAAGATCTAATCTATGATCAAGCCAAGATCTATCTACTAGATTGTAGCAAGTCGAAGAGGAACTTACCCTCGAAGATTCAAAAGTGGTTAACGAGCAGATTCTCGTGGGTGATGTAGTCGTACACTTGCCGATCTCAAGATCGCGTGAGCGATCCTTCGGCGCTGCGTTCGGCAGCGCTCCATGATCGGTCACCGTTGATTTTCGATGAAGACTTTCCTCTCCCTTGTTCCAGCAGGCAGCGGAGGTTTGTAGCACTCTCCTCGCGATTCGGCGCAACTGTGATGGTACCGAAGTAGAGGGAGATCTCATGAGGCTTCGCCTTAAGCGGGCAGTATGGTGGACTATGAGAGAGCTTTGGTGATCTAGGGTTTAGACACACCAATTAGAAGGCTCTAAACGGAGGCTAGGGCAATTAGAAGCTCTAACTTGGCTTGGGAGAAATCCCTAGGCTGTGGCTAGGGTTTAGGTTTAGAGAAGAGGGACTTGTGTGTGCTGGGAGGAGCCCTGCCCTCCTTATATAGGTGGAGGGCTGGCCGGCCAAGGGAGGAGTGGAGTCCCTCCCCAACTCGGCTTGGGTGGTGCGCCGGCTTGGGGAGGAGGACTCCTTCCCCAACTCGGTTTCCACCTCTTCTCCTCTTTCCAAAACTTGCCGTTTGACTTTCAAACTAGCCGTTTGACTTTTCAAATTAGGATTTGAATAAACCCTTTATTTTGGACAGCAAAGACACCTAGTACATGATGCAATCATTCCAACTTACAATGAAACATTCATGTACCCTTCCCCCCCCTCCCGGAGTGCCGGACATTCCGGAACCTTCTAGAATGTTCCCGATGAAAACACCGGAACCATTCCCAACTCCGAAACGGGACTTTCCTTATATGAATCTTATTCTCCGGACCATTCCGTATCTCCTCGTGATATCCCGGATCTCATCCGAGACTCCGAACAACATTCGGTCTCTTACTCATCATTCCATAACTACTCAACAACATCGAATCCTTAAGTGTGTCTCCCTACGGTTCGTGAATTATGCGGACATGATCGAGACACTTCTCCGATCAATAACCAATAGAGGAATCTGGAAATTCATATGGCTCCCACATATTTCTACGATTACTTTGCGATCGAATGAACCACTTACATACGATACCAATTTCCCTTTGTCTCACGATATTTTACTTATCTGAGGTTATGATCGTCGGTATCTCTGCATACGTAGTTCAATCTCGTTACTGATAAGTACTCTTTTCTCGTTCCCGTGGTATGTGATCCCTTGTGAGCCAGTCACATGCTTGCAAGCTAATTGGATGACATTCCACCGAGAGAGCCAAGAGTATATCTATCCGTCATATGGATGGACAAATCCCACTCTTGATCCATGTGTCTCAACCAATACTTTCCGAACACTCAATGCCACCTTTATAGCCACCCTGTTACGGTGTGGTGTTTGATGTTATCAAAGCATCCTTCGATAAAGGTGATATGCATGATCTCATGGTCGAAGGAATTGGGTTACTATGTATCGAGCTTATAGCAAATGAACTATATTAAAATGACTTGATCTTTATGCTACGCTTATCTATAGGAGTATGTCCATCACATCATTCTCCTAATGATATGACCCTGTTGTTAATAACATCTCTATGTTCATGATCAGGAAACCATGATCATATATTAACCAACAAGCTAGTTTAACAAGAGGCTTTACTAGGGACTCTTTTATGTTTACAAATCACACAAGTATTAATGTTTCCGGTTAATACAATTATAGCATGGTATGTAAACATTTATCATAAGTATGAAGATATGATAATAACCACTTTATTATTGCCTCTTGGGCATATCTCCAACAGTCTCCCACTTGCACTAGAGTCAATAATCTAGTTTCAAACCTTTGTGTATTCAACACCTATGGCTTTACGGTGTTGTATGTACCACGATTGCTAGTGGTCAACTGATCTCGGATCGACACTTCTAGGTCGTGTGTAATTGCATGTCTTTGCGTCTCTCGCATCACTCATTCTCTAATGAGATGGCTTTGTATAAATTTGGTCCTTGGTGAGACCTTTAGTTCTTTGGGGTTAAAACATGTTGATAATATTGTCGTACAAATTATCTTCATAGTATTATCCTACTGTGAACTACACCTAGTTTGATAACAAACTACTTGACACAAATGCCCTCTTTAGCTGCTATTATAGCAGTCATATACTTAGCCTTTTGTTGTAGTATCTGTCACAATGTCTTAACTTTGGAACTCATCCAAATCCATTATGGAACTTACTTTCCATTATATTGTGCCACCCTTAGTTTAGATTGAGATAAACTTAATTTGTACTTTGTGACAAAACTAGTATCAATGTAATACTTTTACAATGAACTAACCATCTATTTGCCACTTCTACAAAATAATATACTCTTAGTTCTTCCAAAAGATCATAAGAATATCCTTATTATCGTCCAATGATCATCTTATGAATCATTAGGGTATATGCTCATAACATTTAGAGCATAGGATATATCTGGATTTGTACATATCACAGTATGATTGATATAAATACTCTTTGTGATTTCATACATCAAGTATCAATCTATACTTGAATCTTTGTTTCACTTACCAAGTGTTAATACACTTGAATATATCATCAATATTGAATTCATTCAATCCTTTACGTGTGACAAGAACCTTTCTTGTAGTTTCTATATTGAACTCATTCAATACATCATCTATGTACTTCGGCACAACCATATTAGCGTCTATTGATGCCAAATATTTGGTTTTGCCTAAGTCTTTCATCAGGATGAAATTCTTAATATGTGTTAATAAAGATACATCATTTCTAATCAACAATATGTCCTCCACATAATGTATTAGAAATATGTCTTAGCGCTCCCACTTAATTTCTTGCAAATGCAAGCATCTTCATTGTCTCCGATGAAATTAAACTCTTTTAACAGTTTCATCATTGTGAAGAATCCAACTCCGCGATGCTTACTTCAACCATTGAAGTTTGCATATGCTTTTAGCATCCTTTGAATTAACAAAACCCTTTGGACCGTGTCATGCACACGTCCTAGGTAACCATTCTATTAGAAGAACTTGTTTTGTATATTCTACTACCACATAACAAAATTATATGTAGTGGTTGCTACATTAATCCGTCTAGACTAAATATCGCTATGAAAGATCAAATCTTGTCATAGTCAATCTTTGAACATTGTTGTGAACTCTTTCCCAACATGTCGACTATTTCATAGATGTGAAACATCCATGTCTACTTCTTTATAGATCCAAACACAACTGTAAGGTCTTACACCTTTCTTGAGGGTCCTTCAAGTTCAAAACTTGATTTCTCGTGTATGGAACTATCACGGATTTTATGGCTTCAAGCCATTTGACGGAGTCAGAGCCCATCATCGCTTCTTTGCATGTAGTCCGTTCATTATTCTCAAATAATGATTCAACCCTCAAATCTTGGTATTTGATTGTTTACTCGACCTACTTGGTTCAATAGAAACTTAGACCTCTGTGACCGCAACCTTTGAGGCACGTGAGCCATGAGCATTGTTGCTGCCTCCGGAACACTTTTTGGTGCTGCGCAACTTTGCACATATAGCTAAGGTTCCTTTAACCTTATCAAAGTTCTATTGTCCTCCCACTTATCTTTTCACGAAAAAATCCTTCTCAAAGAAACTTGACGTTCTAAGCGACAAATACTTTTGTCTCCGGTGTTTATGGAGGAATACTATGATAATACAAAGCAGGTTTATCCGACTTTGGCTGCAAACATCTTTCTTATGCATAGCATACATATGTTTTAAGAAATGACCAATTGGGTTTTATCCCAAACCATAACTTTATATTTTGTCATTTCAGCTGATTATGATGGAGCTATTTTAAGTGGAAAACGGTAGTCTCTAAAGCTTTTAATCTTTAAAATATAATGGCAGTTTTATGAATTACACCTTTGATCTTACCATGTCAAACAAGGTTTAATTACATATCTCGAACACTCCATACTCTTATGGTGTTTGGAAATGCAAATCCTGAAACGATTCCTTAAATCTTAGGTATTATGCTAAACTTGTAACTCAAATATCTTCCTTTATGATCTTTATCATAAACTATTTATATTCTTATTACAATGATTTTGCACTTCATCTTGAAAGACTTTGAACTTTTCAAATGTTTCATACTTCATCCTTATTAAGTAAATATTCATATATTCACTCAAATTTTCGGAGAAAGCATATGAAGTTGAAATCCATCGCTCTTGACTACATATAATGGATTTCATACAACAATATGTACAAGTTCAATAAGCTAGTCATTAGTTCTCTTACGGCCTATGAGCGAAGTTTTAATTATCTCTAGGAAAGTTTCTGGCGTCATGTGATAAAAATCAAAAGACTCCAAAATTCCATCCACATGGAGTTTCTTCATGTTTTCTTTCCAATATAATTTAAACGGCGATGTCACTTCCTATGTGATCTTTCAATCAACTTGTCTTTCGACATTTTTAGCACTAGTTTTATGGATGTGATTTCTCCAGCGAGATTTGTGAATCATCCATCTTTGATGGATTTCGGCAATTATTTGAACAACCCTTTTGTTCTCATAATACTTGATAAAACAAATCTTGAAGGCAAGCTTTGATGTTTAACGAGCAACACAATAACCCTTTATTTGCTCTCGATGAACATCATCACATATTCTTTTGCTAGTTACTTAGGCCATTGTAGTTCATGAATTGTGTTGTTTCGAATGACGATTCACACCAACAAATTCAGTATAAAATACTTAAGAACCACAATGTTTAATAAGCAAGAATATAGCCATAACATGTATATCATCTATATACTCAAACTGAACAATTCTAGTCTTTTCTTTTCTGCCATATATTTATGAGATTCTCTTTCAGTATTTATTTTCTGTTTGAAAGAATCTATTAACATCAACAGTGGAGTCATACATATGACACATAGTCCAAAAGCGTGTATAATTAAATACCAATGTCTTTGGACTTGCACTTTCAAGTAGATCACCATCATCAAATGTTTGGTGTTCCTTCAAATTCCTTTCTTTAGTAATCTATTGGTGTAGTAAACACTTTACCTACATCAAATATTCACCCTTATGATGGAATTATCCATGATCAAGCTACTTTTAGCTTATAACGGTGAACTGTGAGTATAATGTTGCTCTCAAACATTTTGGAGGATTAGGACAACTAGTGTCTTCAACCTTTTGCAAATTCTCATTAAATACGAGAACATGACTTTTGCCATATTATACTCTATCATGTTGCAACCAAAACTTCGTTTCAGATATCACAATATCTTCCACACATCATGGTTTACGAAACAACTCTTTCAGATCCTAGATAACCTTGATATTAAGACAATCCTTTGAATATCAAGAATCATGAAACAAACACGATACTCATACACTAACACTTGGAATTGTCACTCTTGATTTAATACCAATTATTAAACTTCATGGAGTAACGGAACTTCTTGAAAGTTTGCAATAGGACTTTTAAACTTTAGATTAACACTTCAAAACAATACGATACCAGTTAAGTAAAGTAACTAACCAGAATTCTATAGTTCTATCATCTCAATTATAACTAAGCGCAAGGTGGTAGCGGATGCCAATGACTACAACAACTATGCAAATTCACTTTGATTTAATTTATGATAAATTGAGTTCTAATTAATAATTAAATTTATCTAGGTGAACTCCCTCAAAACAACATCCCTCATATTGTTTTAGTGATCACACGAACCAAATCCACCACATCAAAACCGATCATCACGAGAGTTGATGTAGCTTCAATGGCGAACAATCAACATGTTCATCATATCTACTATATGACTCATGCTTTACCTTTCGGTGATCCGTGTTCACGAGACCATGTACGTACATGCTAGGCTCGTCAAGATCAAACCTTAGCTACCGCATGAGCAAATCTGGCTTGCCCACGTTGTATACACTTTTGGAATCTAACACACCCGATCATCATGTGGTGCTTCGAAACAACAAGCTTTAGCAACGGTGCCTACTAAGGATGAACACTTAAGAACTTGAAATTGTGTGCTTGAGGGATCATCTTATAATGCTACCGTCGTCTACTAAGAAATACAAGATGCATAAAGGATTAACATCACATGCAATTCATAATATGTGATATGATATGGCCTTTCTTCTTTGTGCTTCCGATCTCCATCTTCAAGCACGAACATGATCTCCATCATCACCGGCATAGCATCAAGGTCAATGATGCTTCTTCATGGTTGTCGTCCACCAGCTTCAACTATTACAACTACTTTGAATGAACCTTGGGTTTTAACAGAAATTAAAGACAACCAAATGGCTCCTGCGGTTGCCGACTTACAATAAGGAACATTGCATACATCATATATAATCACAATTATGGCCATATCACATCCTTTGCACACCCCTGCAAAACAAAGTTAGACGCCTCTACTTTGTTTGCATATTTTACGTGGTTTGGGGCTTTCAATAAGTGTCGTTCTAACTTACGAACAAGAACCACAACATTGATACTAGTACTGTTAATCACCCGTTGTAAATTGGATCTTAACTATGCTAGGAGAAACAGGCACCCGCAAAGCCACTTATGCAATACAAGTTGCATGTCAAGCGTGGAGCAAGTCTCATGAACGATGTCATGTAAGGTTAGCCGGGCACTTCATCCCAACATACCGCAAGATGCAAAGTACACAAGAAGCAATCGACAATAAAAGCATCAATGCCCACAATGACCATTGTGTTCTACTCAACTGAGATCTACATATAGACACGGCTCTGATACCCTTTGTAGGGGTTCGTAGCATGGAAAACAAAAATTTTCTACCGCATGAACACACAATCAAGATCTAATCTATGATCAAGCCAAGATCTATCTACTAGATTGTAGCAACGAGTCGAAAGAGGAACTTACCCTCGAAGATTACAAAGTGGTTAACGAGAGCAGATTCTCGTGGGTGATGTAGTCGTACACTTGCCGATCTCAAGATCGCGTAGATGATCCTTCCGGCGCTGCGTTCCGGCAGCGCTCCATGATCGATCCGCATTGATTTTCGATGAAGACCTTCCTCTCCTTGTTCGATGGCAGCGGAGGTTGTAGCACTCTCCTCGCGATTCCGGCCTGGCAGTGGTACGAGTAGAGGGGAGATCTCATGAGCTTCGCCTTAAGCGGGGCAGTATGGTGGACTATGAGAGCTTTGGTGATCTAGGGGTTTAGACACACCAATTAGAAGGCTCTAAACCGGAGGCTAGGGCAATTAGAAGCTCTAACTTGATGGCTTGGGAGAAATCCCTAGGCTGTGGCTAGGGTTTAGGTTTAGAGGAGAGGGACTTGTGTGTGCTAGGAGGGAGTGGAGGGGTTGGCCGGCCAAGGGAGGGTGGAGTCCCTCCCCAACTCGGCCAGGTGGTCGCCCGGCTTGGGGAGGAGGACTCCCTCCCCAACTCAGTTTCCACCTCTTCTCCTCTTTCCAAAACTTGCCGTTTGACTTTCAAACTAGCCGTTTGACTTTTCAAATTAGGATTTGAATAAACCCTTTATTTTGGACAGCAAAGACACCTAGTACATGATGCAATCATTCCAACTTACAATGACACATTCATGTACCCTTCCCCCCGGTGCGGACATTCGGAACCTTCTAGAATGTTCCCGATGAAAACACCGGAACCATTCCCAACTCCGAAACGGGACTTTCCTTATATGAATCTTATTCTCCGGACCATTCCGGATCTCCTCGTGATATCCCGGATCTCATCCGAGACTCCGAACAACATTCGGTCTCTTACTCATCATTCCATAACTACTCAACAACA
The DNA here is from genome assembly GCA_023614405.1 of Avena insularis. Classification (NCBI taxonomy): domain Eukaryota; kingdom Viridiplantae; phylum Streptophyta; class Magnoliopsida; order Poales; family Poaceae; genus Avena; species Avena insularis. The sequence goes on along the minus strand of JAJUPC010000515.1, from coordinate 52,908 downwards.
TCGAATCCTTAAGTGTGTCTCCCTACGGTTCGTGAATTATGCGGACATGATCGAGACACTTCTCCGATCAATAACCAATAGAGGAATCTGGAAATTCATATGGCTCCCACATATTTCTACGATTACTTTGCGATCGAATGAACCACTTACATACGATACCAATTTCCCTTTGTCTCACGATATTTTACTTATCCGAGGTTATGATCGTCGGTATCTCTGCATACCTAGTTCAACCTCGTTACTGATAAGTACTCTTTTCTCGTTCCCGTGGTATGTGATCCCTTGTGAGCCAGTCACATGCTTGCAAGCTAATTGGATGACATTCCACCGAGAGGGCCCAGAGTATATCTATCCGTCATATGGATGGACAAATCCCACTCTTGATCCATGTGTCTCAACCAATACTTTCCGAACACTCAATGCCTCCTTTATAGCCACCCTGTTACGGTGTGGTGTTTGATGTTATCAAAGCATCCTTCGATAAAGGTGATATGCATGATCTCATGGTGAAGGAATTAGGTTACTATGTATCGAAAGCTTATAGCAAATGAACTATATTAAAATGACTTGATCTTTATGCTACGCTTATCTATAGGAGTATGTCCATCACATCATTCTCTAATGATATGACCCTGTTATTAATAACATCTCTATGTTCATGATCAGGAAACCATGATCATATATTAACCAACAAGCTAGTTTAACAAGAGGCTTTACTAGGGACTCTTTTATGTTTACAAATCACACAAGTATTAATGTTTCCGGTTAATACAATTATAGCATGGTATGTAAACATTTATCATAAGTATGAAGATATGATAATAACCACTTTATTATAGCCTCTTGGGCATATCTCCAACAGCAAATCCATGCAATCTTTAGCTCTTTCTTCATCTGTTCTTACGCCTTGGCATTGGCACTACACCAGCCCATGCCACTGCCTCTTGTTACGTATCTGCATACTTTGTATTCTCTTGTCAAAATCATTCTCTTGTACTGCCAACCAGTGTATATGTATTTCTCCAACACACCAAATCATGGTGCCTTGGCTGGCTTGCTGATTTTGCTCAAACAACCTCACTGAATCAATCTGAGACTTCCACTTCTTTAGAGGCAGTATCACAAATACTTTGACTGCAGCGAAACAATATGCTAACGTCGGCGTCGGCCACCACAGATGTACTACGGACTAGTGCTGGCCGAGAGCGAGGCAATAACTTAGTGGTTGGGTCATAGTTGGCGCATCCCAACGACGGAGTTCGATCCTGTCGGGACAAATTTCCGAATTCTCATGCCTACCGCTTCTACTATATCAGAAAAGTGCCTTATTCCTCCTAGCACTGTTTCATCTGACAGGCAGCCACTAATGACTGCAAGTGCATCGATCGTTTGTATCTACTTTCGAAATAAAGATATCGATCCCACAGGGAGCAAGAGTCAGAAGTCTAATAACTCTTGAAATAAATATTACGATAGAAATGCTAGATAAAATTGTAAGTGACAAGATAAAGCTACAGGTGTAGAAGAAGGATGTGGTTATCAAGCAACTTGGTGGCTTGTTTGAGCTAGGGAGAACTGCTATATTTAGCCCCTCCAGGCCGTGACACACATGTGAATTTGCAATTTCTGCTAGCATCTACATGCACCCGTGATACACATGTGACCATAATGAGACGATGGGGAGTTGTCTTTGTACAAAGCATGTGCGGACCATAATGAAGGCAGGTTCCTGGTTTCTTTCTATTTTCTCTTTTCTTCTTAGCTTGACTCGATCTACAAACCAAAAGTTCTGGACATAGCTGCACCTTTTCAGTTAGTATCACATTCTTGCTCTAAAACCAGTATTAATCTATTTATTTATAACTAGGAGAGTATTAACATGTACTCCTTCCGGTTCAAATTAATAGCCCGTACTAGTAAAAAACATAAACCTTTAGTTTGGGCAACAAAATATATACTATTCCATGTCACGTGGATTTTCTTTTTCCTCCGAGTTTTGGGCATCTCGGTGATTTTGGTAGGCGCCACATACCCCTTTCGGCTCCATTTCGGCATGCTATGCCTTGATCCACACAATCACGTGGTGTGCCGGCGCTGCATGGCGACCCGATGCGGATGGGTCGTGCCGCACCCTCCATGCACCCTCGTGTCGGATGTCTTCCGTCATCCGGCTTGAATGTGTCCTCGTGTCGACCGCCTTTGGTCACCCATTCGTTCTCGATTCTATGTGTTGGGTCTAGCATGTATATATTTGTTCGCACATATTCTAGCTTGTATCTCTTTATTTGTCCCACATATTGTGTCCTGCCATACGCAAGGGGAGTCGATGTTCCTGTTCTTCTGCCGTGTTCGTCGGTGTAGGCGTCTGATGCCGTGTGACGTGGTTTAAATGCCACATATCTGCGTGGGTGTAGTGGCGCGCCTACACCATATTGTTGCGGCTCGACCATATTGTTCTTGGTGCTCGCTAATGTTCTAACTGGCGGTAATTACTAAAGACGTGGCACACATGAAGGCATGTCACGTCCATCGAGTAGCTTGAAGACATGAAGGCGTGTTCTTGTAGTCTTTGTATTTTTCCTCTTAGGTTAACCCGATCTCCATGCCGAATGAACCAAAATACCTAGACGCACCGGTGCTACCTTCTACAAATGCACTTTTTTCGGTTAGCATCACATGATTGCTCTAAATCGCATATTAATATATTTATTTATAACTCGGTGAGTATTAACGTGTACCCCTCCGGTTCAGTTTAACACACCCGTACAATAGTTTAAAAACTATTAGCCATTAGTTGGTCAACAAAATAGATACTATTCTAAGTCACATGGATATGATTTTTTCTCTAACTTTTGGGTATGTCGGAGATTTATGAGCGGGAGACACATACTCCTTTCCGGTTCCACTCGGCGGGGGACGCCTCGGCTCCCTAGGCCTACGATGTGTGTGCCGATGCTGCATGGCGAACGGGCGCCGACGCGTACCTAACCTCTACAACCATAATTAGGACTCACAATTTACACACGTAATCCTGAGAGGGAAATTGTGATCTCTCCTAGCCAGGATGCAACCGAGAAACACATGGAGCGGACCAGTAAATACACTGTGATGTGACCAAAATGAGATTTGAGGACCACCAAACCACGATACGGCAATTTTGGAATGTTGACTTTCAACATTTTCGAGTTTGCCATTTTGAAGTGATGAAATTCTACTTTCTTTCAATATATCTTGTTTACGGCATGTTCCTGGTAGATCTTCTTTTTCCTCTTAGCTTGACTGGATCTCTAGGGAAAAGGAACCAAAAAATGTACACACACCTTCTCTGTTAGATGCTTGCTAGCTATAGCACACAGTGTTACATCGAGTTCTTGCAGGCACGCGACACGGTGACCTCTTAAGTCGTAGGCAGCCTTGGCGATGAGCACTTTTTCACAGCGATGACCTAAAAAATTCCGTTAGGATTCTTTGTCTGCTGGAGGCTGGATGTGCCCGGGAACAAGCTGTAGAGGGGTTGGGCGTCGAGAAACGTCCTCCATGGGCGCTGACACACTCGTGGGAGCGAGGCGTGTACGTGTTCTGAGCCCCAACAGCAGCAGCAAGGCCCAGCGTCTGTGGCGCTGACGACTGAGGGCTCAATGACATGGATATGATGTGTTAAGGAAAAGGTGAGTATAAAAATTAAAATTAGTATGATAGGCTCATTCATGAATGAATGTTGATGATATTACATTGGACATAATACCAACCGTCCACCGTGCCTTAATGATGTTAAGATTGCGCATGAATATATCATGTGTCTCGTGACGGCACTCAGAGCATCCATCATGTTGTGAAAAGCAATGATATATTTATATTTCGCTGGCCTACACAAAATATCTCCTATAAGAGCCGCCAGCATGTTGTCCTATGCATCATTATCGTCAGAGTACATTTTGTCAATTTTCCCATTCTCCTAATTTTTATGATTCACTCTAGACAATTATTCCAAAGTGGATTGAGCGGGATATCAAAATAATTCAGAAGTTGATTTAGGGACAACCATAGTTTCTTGAACAGGGCCTTCCAAAGCTAGTTTCCGTCTTGAGCTTCCACGTTGGCGATCGAACTATGGACGTGGAGGTGAAGCTAGGCGTGATCATGGGCGCAGAGGGATGGGTGGTCAGTGAATCGATGTGGGTTTGACTATCCAGTAGATCGGGCGACTCATAAGAGGTTTAGGCTTCCGATACCATGTCAAATGGTCAAAGAGTTTCTACTCCATAAGAACACCAAGCCGTGTGGTGTATATTTATATAGATGGTGTACTTTGCGTAACCAAGCATACACGACAGTCCAAGAGGAATATGTAGACTATACTGACTCATATACATGTTTGGTAGAGTTGTTACATGTATCCTAATTCTACTTCTTACAATCCTATTCTTATCCACTAACTATTGAGAGTAAGCGCGTGGTGTGAGTCACGGATTTATCGGAGTTGGAATGAGTCAGCTGATATACTTCACTCAGTTGTTAAGTATATGACGCTTTTCTTATGGTCAATACAGTAATACGTAACTTCCATAGGAATTTGACTTATACAGTGTCTTTCAGATTATTGAAATGTGATAACATGTCGAATGGAATTAATTTTCTAAGAAAAATACAATGATATAAGTTTTGCATGCATAACTGATGTGTATATATTGTATATATTGGCTATAAACATTTAAATTGTTAACTACAAACATATTTTTGTGTTTTATATTTTAGGACAGATAAATTAGCTTGCAGTAATCTCTTACACGACATGTATACAAATGTAATTATCATGGACAGGTGTTACACAAAATTCTTTATGTTAGGTCGGTCTCTCAATAACACACACAAGCTGCATACACATGGAGACTGTTGTTGGCCGAGAGAGACAAAAATATATACTAGGACGGTGTTGACACTAGTGATACACATGGAACGCATAACCTCCATTTGTGTGGAGTCTTACAGTACAGTATTATGGATGTTGGGGCGTGGAAGCAGCAGAAGGACCAGGACCAGCATGCATGCTGAGCACCACCAGATTATTATTCATTTTCAACCACGTGACTCAGGTGTAGGCAAGCTTTCACAAGCCATTTTTTTACTCTACTGATGTGAAGTTGCTAATCATTGTATGAAATTATATAAAGACCAACAGATTCTCGTTTCATAGAAAATTATTTGGTGTGGAAGAATGTTCAACTACATTTTTCCAGAAATTGAAGTGGAATCCTGATGTTGGCAAGAAAGTTCTCACTTCTTCAATTTTTAAATGTTGACTAAATGCATATTTTAGTATTGTTACAGTAGATAATGATGAAGCGTCCAGTATCAAAGCGAGCTTAACTATTGCACACCTTTGGACTCTTTAAAATGTCTTGAATGGTAAACGGTAAGCTAGCAATGAAAAATTTCTAGAGGATCCACGAATTGGTACCTCGTATTATCTTATTTGCACTCATTTACAATGCGAACACATAGAATATAAATCCATGAAAACATATAAGAATGGATTTTCATCGCCGACGGAATGCTCCTTTTCTGAGAATGTTTCTGCTTTATTCATAATATGATTGGCTACAAGGTGTCCTTGGCAAACCAGCATGAAGGCCAACATGCCATGATACATACACTTGCCACTCCATCCCACTGGATTGGACCATGGCGTCACATAGTAGTACAAAGTACATTACGAAAGTACATGATAGTAGAAAATAAAATGCGAACACACAACAAGGTCATTTATTCCGACAAGCAGTAAGTTTTGCATGCATGCCATTGATACCACCGTGTTCTCCGAGATAAGCGTGACCGGCCAAGAAACTAGCACTCATGGAGTAACATATACCCCAATGGCATCCAACATATCGCCAGAGGCCCAAAGAAGCCAATAATCCTTCCTCCATCACGCACCGGGATGTGGAAAGGAGTTCCGTTAGGTGTGCCATATATCTTGTTATCTTTCTCCTTGAAGGTGGTAATTTGAAGTGACGTAATGACACAATCATTGTCATAAGCTGTACCAAACGTCCCTGAGATCGCTGTCACATAGTCCGTAGGGTCGAGAGTAATCTGCATCAATGCAATTAGAGGAACATATGAGTCTAAGTACGCATAGGTTGAGAGAAGGAAAAGAAAGAAATCCCACAAACACACGCACCGTGCTCTTTGTGTTGAGAGGGCGACCCCAGGGCCCCTCGGAGTGCTCGATGTAATCAGTGCCTATGTAAGTGAAGGAAATCGCGTCGATGGTACCTCCGCAATGGATGGTCACACTGTTTAGCCGGCCAGGCGTTACTTGCACATTCCTCTCCGCCACCAGGTCCACCCCATTCCCCAATCATGACGGGCTTGCTCTGAATTAATTAACACAAGCATAACATGCATGAACTTAATTACTCGCTTAATGTAACAAACAAAGAATTACTACATGCATGAGAAGATCGAACAAGTACCATGTTGGCTCTGGATCTCTCTAACTCCAACAAAAAGCAATAGGTGTGGAAGAAGGATGATGTTAGAAAGCAGCTCGATGGCTTCTTTGAGCAATGGAGAACTCGCATATATAGCCCCTCCAGGCCATGACACACATAGGAAATTGCAAGTTCTGCTAGCATGTACATGCACACATGACACACATGTGACCATAATGATACGTGAGGAGTTGGCTTTGTACAGAGCACGTATGGACCACCAGACCATGATACATGCATGTTTTGTAATTTTACACTAGTAGTAAGACCACGATGATTTGCTTACCAGCCCATCAAGTAGTTTGCACATATGAAGGCATGTTAGTGGTGTCTTTCTATTTTCCTCTTAGCTTGACTCAATCTCCGCACTTAGTGAACCAAAAGTTATAGACGCACTCTTGCTACCTTCTGCAGCTGCACCTTTTCGGTTAGCATCACATGATTGTTTCTAAATTGCATATTAATCTATTTATTTATAACTCGATGAGTATTAACATGTACCCCTCAGGTTCATTTTAACAAACACGTATGTAGCTTAAAAAACATTAAACATTAACTATTCTAAGTCACACGGAATTTATTTATCTCTCTAGCTTTTGGGTGTGTCGGTGATTTGTGAGCAGGCCCCACGTGCGTCTGGCTCCGCACGACGGGGGCCGCTTCAGCACCCCATGCCTACGATGTGTGTACTGACGCTGCATGGTGACCGGGGGCTGACATGTCGCACGTGCCAGCCCCCCGACCTGTACAACCATTGAGAGGACTTACAAGTTACACACGTTAATCTGAGAGAGAAATTGTGATCTCTCCTCGCCTAGATGCACCCGAGAAACACATGGAGCGGACCAGTAAATACGCTGTGATGTGACCAAAATGATATACGAGGACCACCAGACCATGATACCCGGCATTTTTGGATTGTTGCCTTTAAAAAAAATAGTTTGGCGTTTGTGATGTGAAATAATGCCTGCTTTCAATATCTTATCTTTAAGCATGTTCCTGGCAGCTCTTGTTTTTCCTCTTAACTTGAGTCGATCTCTAGGCAAAACGAACCAAAAGATGTACACAGACCTTCTCAGTTAGATGGTTGCTCTAAATCCTATATTAATTTGTTTATTATAACTTACAGGGTATCTATTATATAATAGAATGATAAAGGTATTTTTCATGACATTAGGTTAATTCATAACATTCACATTAGTTAGATCATGAGATATATAATTGATGGCTATGATTAACCAAAGACCTTAAGGTATTATTTTGGCGTGTAACAACTATAGAACACGTTTGGCATGTACAAACCTGGGTCCACCAAATTTAAAGTTCTCAAGTTTTTTTTTAACGGGTTCAAGTTCTCAAGTAATGAGCCACCCAAAAAAAGAAACGAGACGCGTGTCTCATTGACTGCTACAAAAGCAAAAGAATTTATGTGTGACACGTGCCTGGCCATCAGTGCCCATGTCCACCGAGTCCAGGTATATTAAAGTAAGGAGAAGTCCATCTAAAATAGCATAGACTCGAGCTCGTATATTACAGTATTGATTAGATGTATATGTATATATGGCACAATTCTGTTGACGTGCATATTAATTTCATGACATGAAAATATAAAATGTTTGGCACTCGGTATGAATAACCAAGTCCTTGCAAATTAGAGAACAAATATAAAATCAAAATATACATTTCATTTAGGTTAAGCATACAATATTTATTAGATGTAAATATTGGACGATTCTTTTGACGTGCATAGTAATTTTTTGACATGAAAATATTGAATGTTTGGCACTCAGTATGATTAACCAAGTCCTTACAAATGGTATCATGACACAAAAGGAGAGGCTGTATAGGACAGAGGGAATGACCTTCGAGAGGATCACCCACACCTATTTGCCAGTCATTCCTAATCTCGAGGACGAGATTCATCTTAAGGAGATTAGTCTTGTAGCATCCCAATTATTCATCCTAGTTATATGCATTGCATACATCATCTATGGCATCATGCAAAAAAAATCGAACTCAAAAAATGAGCAAAACCCTATTTTCTTTGTGCTAATTTATTCCTATAAGGGGGTGTCACATTGGAGTGGCAGGAGAAGGCGGGGCATCTCCTGTTGCCGGGACGTGGGAATGCTGCCTGTGAGACGTGTGGTTGAGATAGGAGGCGGAATGCTGCTTTTTGATAAGTAACTAAGTCCTTACAAATGGTATCATGACACATAAGAAGAGGCTATATAGGAGAGAGGGAATGACCTTCAAGAGGATCACCCAAACCTATTTGCTAGCCATTCCTAACCTCGGGGACGAGATTCATCTTTAGGAGATTAGTCTTGTAACATCCCAATTCTTCATCCTCGTTATATGCATTGCATACATCATCTACGGTATCATGCAATAAAATCGAACCAAAAAAATGAGCAAAACCCTATTTTCTCTGTGATAATTTATTCCTATAAGGAATTAAATAGGATATCATAAATCCAATATTTTATTAAGAATTTATTTTGCCAAACTATCACCTTATGTTGATCTCTAGATTATTAGGAGAAATTTGAAACAAATGAAAAAGATATTAGTAGAAAAATAAAATAGAAAAACAAAATAACAAAAAAATAAGAGAACTTCCCTAAACGGGCTAGCCAAGCTGCCCCACAAGCTATCGATCGCGGCGCTTCACCGCCCCATGCAGCAGCCAGCGACGCCGCTACCTAGGCCGGTCCAACGCAGCACGCAGCAGCCCGCACGCCCCTATGCCTGAGACATTGACAGGTGGGCCCTACACCGCTCCGCCTCGCCATCGTGGCCAAACCGACTCTTGTGCTGCCACCGCAGATCGTGATCCGCCCTGCCTCATCCGTAGTTCCCTTCTCCAAGCTACCCCTTCATATACCAAGGCCCGCTGCCACTTTTCCTCCTCGCAAACTGCTCAAAATGCTAGCCGGCTCAAACCGAGATCGCCGCCACCATCGCCATTGGCTCGCCACGACGTTGGAGGTTCTAACTGTTCGCAGCTCGTCTCACCCTCTTTTCTTCACCAATATACTCGCTCGTGAACTGTGTCGCCTAACCTTTACCCTCTCGACCACGCAGCACATCGCCGGAATCGCCCCGACGCCTCGCTGAAATTTTTGAATGTCAGCGGTGTCCCGCTATCGATCCAAGAAGCAAGGCGATCAACCAGGGCCACGAGGAGAACCGCATGGAGGAGGAGATCCCTATCATCTGCTTTGACGTCGCTGCCGACCACCGGAGACTCGCGGTCAACCACCTACTGCAAGCACCGCCGCCGCCGCCCCTAGCCTCAGGTCACTACCGCCTCCCTGGTCGTCTGCTCGAACGGATCGCCTCATATTAGCTTCCGCTAAAGCGGTATCCACCAAAAGCGCACCACCACGCCAGCATCTCGAGTCATCCACCACGCCAGCCCCTGTGTAGCCCACCTTGCCCAGTCCGCTACACAATCATCGCTTAGTCAGCACCGACGCAATAAAAGAATTAGATTCAAATTTTAACTTTAATAATATAGATCTAACTTCAATAATTCGTAGGAAATTCATACTAGATCAAAAAAATTGTTATATATAAAACTAAAACTAATTTCACTAGATAAATAATTAAAAATTATATCTAACTTTCGTAGTATAGTTATCTGATTAATTAATTTAATGGCCTATTAGAGTAAATAATTCATAGTAAATAAATTATACATCTAAAAATACTAATAATATGTCATTGGATTCCTTATTTCATATAGAATATTAATCTGGGCTTAGATCTAAATTTTGGCAAAAAAAATAATGATTAAAATTGTTTTAGTTGGTAATTAAATCATAGAAAAAGATTTATAACCCTTTTTTGGCCGAGTCCAATTGCTACTGATTTAATTAATATTATCCATCTAGTACACTTCAGGTACAATTTTAGTTAGATAACTAAAATAGAAGTTGCAGCAGATCTTTTAAAACCATGATAATTGTAATTTACAATTAATAATAAATACTTTATGCATCTAAATCTTTTCAACATGCATCATGTGATCTTATACTGTCCAGAAGACTTGAAGGGAATATGCCCAAGAGGCAATAATAAAATGGTTATTATCTTATTCCCTTCATATGCTGATTTTGTACCTTGCATTTGTGTATATATGTTGTATTTACCCTTACTTATCTTGATTTATCAAGTATAATTGTGTATGTTAGTTTGCACACCATGTATTTATGTTCGTGGGTTTGAGCCTTTATGGAATTGAATTGGTATCCTATTTGGCTCTTGTGAGAGATTACTAGACTATCCCATTTTGGGGCAGTGTCATGCTTGGGTAATCTGAAGGAGATATGCCCCAGAGGCAAATAATAAATGGTTTACTATCATATCTCAAAACTAGTTCATAACAGTTTCATACTGTGTTATAACTGTATCAAGAGGAAACATTAATATAGGTGTTGTATGCAAACGAGCCAGGTCCCTAGTAGCGCTTATTTAACTAGTTCATTGGGCACCCGATGATCAATGTTTCGATCATAGAGCATTTATGCCAGTGGACAACGGAGTCATGTCATTAGGGAATGATATGATGGACATTACCCACATAAGTATTAGAACAAGATCTAGTCATATGGTTCATGGTTATAATAGTTAGAAATGAAGTGATCTTCTCCGTAGATCGTGAGATCGTATTAATCGCTATCTCTGGAGGATGCTTTGATCACACCAACCATCATGTTCAGAATCGGTGACTATAAAAGTGTGTATTATGTATTTCAAAGAAACTGTTGATGCCTATGTGTCAAGATCGGGTTTTGTCCACCTACGGATAGGGTGATATGCTGGGCCCACTGATGAGACCGTATCGAATAAGCTGTAGTGTATGACTAGGTCATGAGGATACAATATCATGGTAACAAGTTGAGAAGACTTGTCGGTAACGAGATTAGTATGGTGGTACTAAAGATCAAATCTCGGATAGGATACAAGGATGGCACCGGAGCTATGCTCGTGTGATGGTTCATTCTCTTTGGGTGTTCAACACCGTGGCTCAGACCCGAGAGTCGACGGTTTGATTGAGCGAGATGTATTAGTGATATTATCTGTTGCTAGTAGAACTATGTAGAGAACTTGAACAAGATAACTACTATCTTGGATGCTGAATATTTTCTAATATATCTTATTGTGCTACTGGTATTTATCGTTTTATTATCTAACTATTACTGTTTATCTTTTATTTGTTAGCTAACATGTCAGGTGAGCTTTGTCGGTATCATGGTATTTTCCTGAAAAAGGGAACCAAGGTGCCAAAGTGGGCAGCCGCGATCACCGTCGATGGTGTTAAGACACACCTTGGCGTGTGGAAGGACCAAGAGACAGCGGCACAGCATTTACACTGAGCACGATCGCATTATGGTGCTAAGGCGAGACTCAACTTTCTATAGCACCGAGCCATCGCGCACCAGCGTGCCCCGAGTGATATGCGCACTAGCACTAGGGAGCAGGAGCTCGAGCACAGGCAGGCTGAGCACTAGGTGCAGCTTAGGCATCGCTAGGAGCAGGAGGGAGAGGAGGAGACATTCCTGTAACCTTTTCTACATGATCTAGAGGTGATGGTGCTGCAGTATCCCTGGTTTGTAGGTGGAACCTCCGCCGCGCCCTAGCAGCAGGTCGAGGAGGCTAGTCCGCCTAGCGCCCACCGAGGCATGCCGATGGTCTGCCTAGCCCCTAGCAGAGGCACGCCGCACCCCAGCACCAGGAGGAGGACATGTGGTCTGGTGGTGCTGACTAGGCTCTATTTATGCGTAACCGGATGTCGAGGACTAGAGTAAGGTGACTAGATAGCTACTTTATTTTGTTTACCTATGGAGCTACTTTATTATCATCGCTGTGGCCGGACCTGAGGGGTCTGGAGGGATGCCGCCTCGGGCCCAAAATTTTGGTGGGGCCTCCCCATAGTGCTTCATATACGGCCTAGTATACATCCCCTAAATAATAGTAGTAGTTCTCTATGGCCTACACTAGGCCTTTTAGTTTTCTAGTCTAGAGAAAACATGCATACCAGGAGGCCACGAGTCTGGTAGAGCGATCAGATCAGATCGGTCGCTGGCTCATTGTTGATTGCATCGATCACGCGACTACACGACTCCAGTTCAGTCGTTTGCCCTGCCCGTTTCTGAACTCTTCGCCTAATCGTCTTTTATCTCGGCTCTCCATACACACGCCGTCGGCCCGTCGACATTGCCTCTCCTTGCCTCTCAGATAGATCCCAAGGCTAGGCCGCTCAGAGCTGCGAGTCTGATTTCAGTATACACACGTGAGACACATGGAGTGGACCACGCATGTGAGGACCACCTGACCATATGATACACTTAGATTTTTGAATGTTGCATTTCAGCATCTTCCGGCTCACACAAGGAGAAACTGAATTTGATTGCTACATATGTCATTTTCCTGACATCTCTTATTTTTGCTCTTAGCATGACTCTATCTCCGTGCAGATTGAACAAAACGATCTAGATTCAACATTTTCCTGACTCTTATTTTTGCTTCTGCAACTGAGGAAGGACACCTGCTTGCTCTGAATTCAACATTAATTTATTTATTATATACATGTACGATCTGGCTCAAGAGGTCCGTCTAACTACTGGTTGAAATAGGACAAGCTACCACTTGCTGGACGGGACCAGGAGAAACAAATGGGAAGAGATGATGAGCGTGATACACGCCCATGAACTTCTGAGTAACATGACCGCCTATGCGGTGACCACCAGACAATATCGCCATTTTTTACATCTAGTTTAGTTTTAGATTGAGACCTTTATATAATTAAAATAGTATTTAATAAACCAGAGTAACTAGTTTTGCGGATTTATTAAAGTACTTAAGCCCTTTTTTATAAAATGATTATTAGAAATAAATGTTTGGTCGAAAGCTAGTTTATTAAGACCTGTATAGTTATTTTCATTCCATAACATTTCATAGAATTTTTAGAAAATAGTTTCGACTTGAGGCTTAAGAAATTTGTGTCCATTTCATTTTTAAAATTCATTTAAAGAAATTTGTGTCCATTATCGTCTGAGTACATTTTGTCAATTCTCCCATTCTCCTAATTTTAATGAGTACATCTAGACAATTGTTTCAAAGTGGATTGAACGTGATTTACAAATAATTCAGAAGTTGATGGAGTGACGATCATAGTTTCTCGAACTGGGCCTTCCAAAGCGGCTAGTTTTTTCCCGTCTTAAGCTTTCCTGATGGTGTCGATCGAACTGTGGACGCCAAGGTGAAGCTCGACGTGATTATGTAGGCGAGAGGGATGGGTGGTTAGATAATCGATCTGGGTCTGGCTATTCGGATGACAAAGAAGAGGTTTAGACTTGATACCATGTCAAATTGACAAAGCGTTTATTTGGTAGGAACACCATGCCGCTGTGGTGTATATTTATATAGATAGTGTACTTTGTGATAGGCCTGAATCGCTCAAGCTCGTTAAACAACGAGTTAGCTCGGCTCGAGTCATTAACATCACGAGCTCCGATTTGAAACACGACTCGACTCGGTGAGCTCGCGAGTAGCTCGTTTAATAGTTATAATATACGTACATCAGGGCACATAAGAAAATCTAGTCATCCTTGTTAATAGTTTATTACTAAATCAGTTATAGTCATCCCACAATTCCATAGAGGCAAGATAAATGATAAATATATTATCTCCACATCATTTTTGGTGCAAAAAACATTAGCAATTTGGCACTTATATATGATAAATTTCAAACTTTGTATTTGAACGAGTTTAACGAGATAAACGAATAACTTGTTTAGCTTGGTTGAACAAACAATCTCAAATCCAAAAGTTAGCTCAGCTCGTTGGACACCGAGTTGTAGCTAAGTCGAGCCAACTCACGAGTTACTTTTTTTGCTCCTCAGTTTTTAGTTTTAGTTACAGCCCTACTTTGCATAACCAGGCATACAAGAGAGTCCAAGAGAAATATGTAGACTATACCGACTCATATATACATATTTTGCATAGTTGTTACAGATATCCTAATTCTACTTCTAACAATCCGCGTGTGGTGTGAGTCATGGAGTTACCGCAGTTGGAACGAGTCAGCTGATATACTTTAGACTTTGTCATGGAGTTATCGGAGTTGGAACGAGTCGATGATATAACGTGTCTTACAGATTAGTGAAACGTGATGAGGTATGGAATGAAATTATTTTCTAAGCAAATACAATGATATAACTTTCCCAAGCATAACTGATATATATATAGCAACGCTATTGTATCATCGATGATATAATAATATTCGATACATGATCCTTACTTCTCTCGGTTCGATTTATATATGGCTTCAGATGCCATTTTCGTCTGTTTTACCTATATAATGATTTTCTTCTCATTTCTAAACCACTTATCGGAATAATGTACATGATATACCATTGGAAATCTACGGAAAATCTGCAACTTTTTTGTATTATAACTTTTTCAGATTCCAAACCATTCAAAATTAATTTTAATAATCGGAAATTGACATAAATAAGCACAAAATGTCCTATTAATTGATTTTTTGAACTGCTGATCGGAATGGAGAAAATGATGATACGTTTGAAAGATAATGAAATTGTGCATCCTTTTCATGTTGGATGTTTTTTCAAATTCTGCATACTTTAAAATTAGTTTTAAATATAGTAAGAGTTGGATTTTTCAAAAACAACGGACGATAATTTCTCAATTATTTTTGAAGCGCTTGTTGGAATGATGTAAATGATATTTCATTGGATAGATATTGAGTAGGCGCAACTTTTTAATTCAGAATGTTTTCTCAAATTCTAAACGGTTTAAGAGTAATTTCAAAAATATTTTCCGTGTTTTCATTTTCTTGATACGGATAGTAATTTGTCGATTTTGTTTGAACCGCTTGTTGGAATGATGCAAATGATATCTCGGTGGATACCTATCCAGTAGAAGCAAATTTTTCATTCACAAAGTTTTCTTAAATTTGAAATAGTTTAAGAGTAATTTTAAAAATACTGTCCGCGAATTATTTTTCTAGGCAGCGAACACTATACTTCCATTTTTTAAATTTCTATACTTCACTTTCTTCGATTTATATACTTATCTTTATTTAGTTTCTATACTTCACGTTGCCGATTTCATTTCCTAAACAACGAACACTATACTTCCCATTTTTCAATTTCTATACTTTCTATTTTTCAACTTTGATACTTCCAGTTTTTAAATTTCTATACTTCCTGTTGCTAATTTCATTTCCTAGGTAGCGAACACTATACTTTTTATTTTGAAACTTATGTACTTCCCTTTGTGCAACTGCTATACTTTCCTTTTTCAAATTTATATACTTTCTTTTTGCTGGTTAAATTTCCTACGCAGCAAACACTATACTTCCCATTTTTTAACTTTCATACTTCCCTTTTTCAATTTCTGTACTTTCCTTTGATGGTTTCACTTTCTAGGCAGAGAACACTATACTTCCTATTTTGCAATTTATATACTTCCCCTTTTCAAATTTCTGTACTTTCTGAAATCATTTTTTTTCCCTCAAAAAAAAATATTGCATACTCATACTTCTCGTGTTGGTGTGCATCTCTAGTTTGGTACGTTGTACTTCCTTCCCTTATATTTCTATACTTCATGTAGTCATTAGTGATACTTCTTAATATTGAATACTGCATTATTCGTCGTGGGCGCGCCATTAGTTTGCTATGATGTACTTATTACACTTATATTTCTATACTTCCCACAGTCATTAGCTTATACTTTTAATATGCTTTTAATATTGAATACTGCATTTCCTCATGGAGTGTGAAAAGGAACGCTTACTAACGCCAGTTGCAAGCTTTGCACCGCCATTACCATCCAAAATAAACAATAATCAGCTAGCTTCGCCCATCGGGCTACTGAATGTGCTGCTCCACTTCCCATTTGCTTCTGTCCGATGCTTCTAATCAACAATTAGAGAGTAGGTGTTCTAACTGGTGCCCCAAAAAACTACGCAGATCAAGGCAAAAAGAAGTAGAATAGCAAATCTATGCAATCTTTAGCTCTTTCTTCATCTGTTCTTACGCCTTGGCTGGCACTACACCAGCCCATGCCACTGCCTCTTGTTCTGTATCACACGCCACTGTATTCTACTGTCAAAATCATTCTCTTGTACTGCCAACCAGTGTATATGTATTTCTCCCACACACCAAATCATGGTGCCTTGGCTGGCTTGCTGATTTTGCTCAAACAACCTCACTGAACCAATACGAGACTTCCACTTCTTTAGAGACATTATCACAAATACTTTGACTGCAGCAGGAAACAATATGCTAACGCCGGCTGCCACCAGATGTACTACCGACTAGTGGGCCGAGAACGAGGCAATTGCTTAGTGGTTGGGTCACAGTTGGCGATCCCAACGACGGAGTTCGACACCTGTCGGGACAATTTCCGGAATTCTCATGCCTACCCGCTTCTACTATATCAAAAAAGTGCCTTATTCCTCCTAGCACTGTTTCATCTGACAGGCAGCCACTAATGACTGCAAGTGCATAGATCGTTTGTATCTAGTTTCTAAATAAAGATATCGATCCCACAGGGAGCAAGAGTCAGAAGTCTAATAACTCTTGAAATAAATATTACGATAGAAATGCTAGATAAAATTCTAAGTGACAAGATAAAGCTACAGGTGTAGAAGAAGGATGTGGTTATCAAGCAACTTGGTGGCTTGTTTGAGCTAGGGAGAACTGCTATATTTAGCCCCTCCAGGCCATGACACACATGTGAATTTGCAATTTTTGCTAGCATCTACATGCACCCGTGATACACATGTGACCATAATGAGACGATGGGGAGTTGTCTTTGTACAAAGCATGTGCGGACCATAATGAAGGCAGGTTCCTGGTTTCTTTCTATTTTCTCTTTTCTTCTTAGCTTGAGTCGCTCTACAAACCAAAAGTTCTGGACATAGCTGCACCTTTTCGGTTAGTATCACATTATTGCTCTAAAACCAGTATTAATCTATTTATTTATAACTAGGAGAGTATTAACATGTACTCCTTCCGGTTCAGATTAATAGCCCGTACTAGTAAAAAAACATAAACCTTTAGTTTGGGCAACAAAATATATACTATTCCATGTCACGTGGATTTTCTATTTCCTCCGAGTTTTGGGCATCTCGGTGATTTTTGAGCGGCGCCATACCCTTTCCGCTCGCCGCATGCTATGCCTTGGATCCACACAATCACGTGGTGTGCCGACGCTGCATGGCGACCGATGCGGATGGGTCGTGCCGCACCCTCCATGCGCCGTGGTCGGATGTCTTCCATCATCCGCTTGAATGTGTCCTCGTGACGACCGCCTTTTTATCACCCATTCGCTCGATTGTATCTGTTGGGTCTAGCATGTATATATTTGTTCGCATATTCTAGCTTGTATCTCTTTCGTGTCCCACATATTGTGTCCTGCCATCCGCTTGGGGAGTCGATGTTCCTGTTCTTCCGCCGTGTTCGCCGGTGTAGGCGTCGATGCCGTGTGACGTGGTTTAAATGCCACATATCTGCGTGGTCTAGTGGCGCCTACACCATATTGTTGCGCTCGACCATATTGTTCCTGGTGCTCGCCATGTTCTAACTGGTGGTAATTACTAAAGACGTGGCACACATGAAGGCATGTCACGTCCATCGAGTAGCTTGAAGACATGAAGGCGTGTTCTTGTAGTCTTTGTATTTTTCCTCTTAGGTTAACCCGATCTCCACGCCGAATGAACCAAAATACCTAGACGCACTGGTGCTACCTTCTGCAAATG
Organism: Avena insularis; assembly: GCA_023614405.1. Taxonomy (NCBI): domain Eukaryota; kingdom Viridiplantae; phylum Streptophyta; class Magnoliopsida; order Poales; family Poaceae; genus Avena; species Avena insularis. The sequence goes on along the minus strand of JAJUPC010000515.1, from coordinate 34,617 downwards.
CACTTTTTTCGGTTAGCATCACATGATTGCTCTAAATCGCATATTAATATATTTATTTATAACTCGTGAGTATTAACGTACCCCTCCGGTTCAGTTTAACACACCTGTACAATAGTTTAAAAACTATTAGCCATTAGTTGGTCAACAAAATAGATACTATTCTAAGTCACATGGATATGATTTTTTCTCTAATTTTTGGGTATGTCGGAGATTTATGAGCGCGAGACACATACTCCTTTCCGGTTCCACTCGGCAGGGACGCCTCAACTCCCTAGGCCTACGATGTGTGTGCCGATGCTGCATGGCGAACGGAGCTGGCGCTGCACTCTAACCTCTACAACCATAATTAGGACTCACAATTTACACACGTAATCCTGAGAGGGAAATTGTGATCTCTCCTAGCCAGGATGCACCCGAGAAACACATGGAGCGGACCAGTAAATACACTGTGATGTGACCAAAATGAGATGTGAGGACCACCAAACCACGATACACGGCAATTTTGGAATGTTGACTTTCAACATTTTCGAGTTTGCCATTTTTGAAGTGATGAAATTCTACTTTCTTTCAATATATCTTGTTTACGGCATGTTCCTGGTAGATCTTCTTTTTCCTCTTAGCTTGACTGGATCTCTAGGGAAAAGGAACCAAAAAATGTACACACACCTTCTTTGTTAGATGCTTGCTCGCTATAGCACACAGTGTTGCATCGAGTTCTTGCAGGCACGCGGCACGCGGTGACCTCTTCGTCGTAGGCAGCGCGGCGATGAGCACTTTGTCACAGGCGATGACCTAAAAAAATTCCGTTAGGATTCTTTGTCTGCTGGAGGGCTGGATGTGCCCCAAGAACAACTGTAGAGGTGTTGGAGGCGTCGAGAACGACGCCCTCCATAACGGCGCTGACACACTCGTGGGAGCGAGGCGTTCGTGTTACAGAGCCCCAACAGCAACGGTAAGGCCGACGCGTCTGCGGACGCTGACGATCGAGGGCTCAAATGACATGGATATGATGTGTTATGGAAAAGGTGAGTATAAAAATTAAAATTAGTATGATAGGCTCATTCATGAATGAATGTTGATGATATTACATTGGACCGCAATACCAACACGTCCACCGTGCCCCTTAATGATGTTAAGATTATGCTGTGAATATACCATGTGTCTCGTGATTTACACTCAGAGCATCCATCACGTTGTGAAAAGCAATGATATATTTATATTTCGCTGTCCTACACAAAATATCCCCTATAAGAGCTGCCAGCATGTTGTCCTATGCATCATTATCGTCAGAGTACATTTTGTCAATTTTCCCATTCTCCTATTTTTTATGATTCACTCTAGACAATTATTCCAAAGTGGATTGAACGGGATATCAAAATAATACAGAAGTTCATTTAGGGACAACCATAGTTTCTTGAATAGGGCCTTCCAAAGCGGTTAGTTTCCGCCTTCAGCTTCCCTGACGCTGGCGATCGAACTATGGGCGGAGGTGAAGCTAGACGTGATCATGGAGGCGCAGAGGGATGGGTTTGACTATCCAGTAGATCGGGCGACTCATAAGAGGTTTAGGCTTCCGATACCATGTCAAATGGACAAAGAGTTTCTACTCCGTAAGAACACCAAGCCGTGTGGTGTATATTTATATAGATGGTGTACTTTTCAGAACCAAGCATACACGACAGTCCAAGAGGAATATGTAGACTATACTGACTCATATACATGTTTGGTAGAGTTGTTACATGTATCCTAATTCTACTTCTTACAATCCTATTCTTATCCACTAACTATTGAGAGTAGCGTGTGGTGTGAGTCACGGATTTATCGGAGTTGGAACGAGTCAGCTGATAGACTTCACTCAGTTGTGAAGTATATGTCGCTTTTCTTATGGTCAATACAGTAATACATAACTTCCATAGGAATTTGACTTATACAGTGTCTTTCAGATTATTGAAATGTGATGACGTGTCGAATGGAATTAATTTTCAAAGAAAAATACAATGATATAAGTTTTGCATGCATAACTGATGTGTATATATTGTATATATTGGCTATCAAGATTTAAATTGTTAACTACAAACATATTTTTGTGTTTTATATTTTAGGACAGATAAATTAGCTTGCAGTAATCTCTTACACGACATGTATACAAATGTAATTATCGTGGACAGGTGTTACACAAAATTCTTTTATGTTAGGTCGGTCTCTCAATAACACACACAAGCTGCATACACATGGAGAGTGTTGTTGGCCGAGAGAGACAAAAATATATACTAGGACGGTGTTGACACTAGTGATACACATGGAACGCATAACCTCCATTTGTGTGGAGTCTTACAGTACAGTATTATGGATGTTGGGGCGTGGAAGCAGCAGAAGGACCAGGACCAGCACGCATGCTGAGCACCACCAGATTATTATTCATTTTCAACCTCGTGACTCAGGTGTATGAAATTATATAAAGACCAACAGATTCTCGTTTCATAGAAAATTATTTGGTGTGGAAGAATGTTCAACTACATTTTTCTAGAAATTGAAGTGGAATCCTGATGTTGGCAAGAAATTTCTCACTTCTTCCATTTTTAAATGTTGACTAAATGCATATTTTAGTATTGTTACAGTAGATAATGATGAAGCCCAGTATCAAAGCGAACTTAACTATTGCACACCTTTGGACTCTTTAAAATGTCTTGACTGGTAAACGGTAAGCTAGCAATGAAAAATTTCTAGAGGATCCACGAATTGGTACCTCAGATATCTTATTTGCACTCATTTACAATGCGAACACATAGAATAGAAATCCATGAAAACATATAAGAATGGATTTTCATCGCCGACGGAATGCTCCTTTTCTGAGAATGTTTCTGCTTTATTCATAATATGATTGGCTACAAGGTGTCCTTGGCAAACCAGCATGAAGGCCAACATGCCATGATACATACACTTGCCACTCCATCCCACTGGATTGGACCATGGCGTCACATAGTAGTACAAAGTACATTACGAAAGTACATGATAGTAGAAAATAAAATGTGAACACACAACAAGGTCATTTATTCCGACAAGCGGTAGGTTTTGCATGCATGCCATTGATACCACCGGGTTCTCCGAGATAAGCGTGACCGGCCAAGAAACTAGCACTCATGGAGTAACATATACCCCAATGGCATCCAACATATCGCCAGAGCGTCCAAAGAAGCCAATAATCCTTCCTCCATCACGCACCGGTATGTGGAAAGGAGTTCCGTTAGGTGTGCCATATATATTGTTATCTTTCTCCTTGAAGGTGGTAATTTGAAGTGACGTAATGACACAATCATTGTCATAAGCTGTACCAAACATCCCTGAGATCGCTGTCACATAGTCCGTAGGGTCGAGAGTAATCTGCATCAATGCAATTAGAGGAACATATGAGTCTAAGTAAGTATATGTAGAGAGAAGGAAAAGAAAGAAATCTCACAAACACACGCACTGCGTTTTTGTGTTGAGAGGGCGACCCCAGGGCCCCTCGGAGTGCTCGATGTAATCTGTGCCTATGTAAGTGAAGGAAATCGCATCGATGGTACCTCCGCTATGGATGGTCACACTGTTTAGCCGGCCAGGCGTTACTTGCACATTCCTCTCGCCGCCACCAGGTCCACCATTCCCCATTCAATCATGACGGGCTTGCTCTGAATCAATTAACAAGCATAACATGCATGAACTTAATTACTCGCTGAATATAACAAACAAAGAATTACTACATGCATGAGAAGATCGAACAAGTACCATGTTGGCTCTGGATCTCTCTAACTCCAACAAAAAGCTATAGGTGTGGAAGAAGGATGATGTTAGAAAGTAGCTCGATGGCTTCTTTGAGCAATGGAGAACTCGTATATATAGCCCCTCCAGGCCGTGACACACATAGGAAATTGCAAGTTCTGCTACCATGTACATACCCACATGACACACATGTGACTATAATGAGACGTGAGGAGTTGGCTTTGTACAGAGCACGTGTGGACCACCAGACCATGATACATGCATGTTTTGTAATTTTACACTAGTAGTAAGACCACAATTATTTGCTTACCAGCCCATCAAGTAGTTTGCACATATGAAGGCATGCTACTGGTGTCTTTCTATTTTCCTCTTAGCTTGACTCAATATCCATACTTAATGAACCAAAAGTTATAGACGCACTCTTGCTACCTTCTGCAGCTGCACCTTTTCGGTTAGCATCACATGATTGTTCTAAATTCCATATTAATCTATTTATTTATAACTTGGAGAATATTAACATGTACCCCTCCGGTTCAGTTTAACAAACACGTACGTAGCTTAAAAAACATTAAACATTAAACATTAACTATTCTAAGTCACACGGAATTTATTTATCTCTAGCTTTGGGTGTGTTGGTGATTTGTGAGCAGGCGACACGTGCGCCTGGCTCCGCACGACGGGGCCGCTTCAGCACCCCATGCCTACGATGTGTGTACTGACGCTGCATGGTGACTGGGGCTGACATGTCGCACGTACAGCCCCCGACCTGTACAACCATTGAGAGGACTTACAAGTTACACACGTTAATCTGAGAGAGAAATTGTGATCTCTCCTCGCCTAGATGCACCCGAGAAACACATGGAGCGGACCAGTAAATACGCTGTGATGTGACCAAAATGATATGCGAGGACCACCAGACTATGATACCCGGCATTTTTGGATTGTTGCCTTTAAAAAAAATAGTTTATGCTTGTGATGTGAAATAATGCCTGCTTTCAATATCTTATCTTTAAGCATGTTCCTGGCAGCTCTTGTTTTTCCTCTTAACTTGAGTCGATCTCTAGGCAAAACGAACCAAAAGATGTACACAGACCTTCTCAGTTAGATGGTTGCTCTAAATCCTATATTAATTTGTTTATTATAACTTACAGGGTATCTATTATATAATAGAATGATAAAGGTATTTTTCATGACATTAGGTTAATTCATAACATTCACATTATTTAGATTATGAGATATATAATTTATGGCTATGATTAACCAAAGACCTTAAGGTATTATTTTGGGGTGTAACAACTATAGAACACGTTTGGCATGTACAAACCTGGGTCCACCAAATTTAAAGTTCTCAAGTTTTTTTTGAACGGGTTCAAGTTCTCAAGTAATGAGCCACCCAAAAAAAGAAACGAGACGTGTGTCTCATTGACTGCTACAAAAGCAAAAGAATTTATGTGTGACACGTGCCTGGCCATCAGTGCCCATGTCCACCGAGTCCAGTTATATTAAAGTAAGGAGAAGTCCATCTAAAATAGCATAGATTCGAGCTCGTATATTACAGTATTGATTAGATGTATATGTATATATGGCACAACTCTGTTGACGTGCATATTAATTTCATGACATGAAAATATAAAATGTTTGGCACTCGGTATGAATAACCAAGTCCTTGCAAATTAGAGAACAAATATAAAATCAAAATATACATTTCATTTAGGTTAAGCATACAATATTTATTTGATGTAAATATTGGACGATTCTTTTGACGTGCATAGTAATTTTTTGACATGAAAATATTGAATGTTTGGCACTCAGTATGATTAACCAAGTCCTTACAAATGGTATCATGACACAAAAGAAGAGGCTATATAGGACAGAGGGAATGACCTTCGAGAGGATCACCCACACCTATTTGCCAGTCATTCCTAATCTCGAGGACGAGATTCATCTTAAGGAGATTAGTCTTGTAGCATCCCAATTATTCATCCTAGTTATATGCATTGCATACATCATCTATGGCATCATGCAAAAAAAAACCGAACTCAAAAAATGAGCAAAACCCTATTTTCTTTGTGCTAATTAATTCCTATAAGGGGGTGTCACATTGGAGTGGCAGGAGAAGGCGGGGCATCTCCTGTTGCCGGGACGTGGGAATGCTGCCGGTGAGACGTGTGGTTGAGATAGGAGGCGGCGCGCAGGGAGATTGGGGCAGTCTCGTGTGGTGAAGGCTGCGCTAGAGAAGAAGGTGGATGGGAGGGGGGGTGCTCCGGAGGTGGGCGGACCTCGCTCCCTCACGCTGTCCCTCGCTTGTCCGGTCCACAAAAGGATTTGCTGTGGATACCTAGCTGGTTTTGTTTTCGGTCGGTGTCGTTTTACAGGTCGATCCGCGCCTATATGGGGAAATAACGTACATAATATTATTCTATACGTGATGATAGAATAGTCTAACCAAAAATCTTTTCTACTCATGGGTGTAGTTACACCCACGCCTCATATACTCCATATGAATATATATATATATATATATGATACTTTATGAGTTGGAGTATGTTCATATACTTATATCTAAGATACTTGTAATGAAGATACACAAAAAAAAAATTATAGGTTGACCCATAGTTTGCACTAAATATTCAAAATACCTTCATATTTGTACGTAAAAATAATTATATGATAAAATTATACATAGTATCAAACACTAGTATGTCTACATAATCAGTATTATATGCTTCATACTACGTGTGCATACTCTTCAGGATGGTGTATGGTAGACACTGTAGTGTGAAACACACGTGGGTGTAACTACACCGGGATGAATATATAGGATTATATATTGGCTCCTAAATGTTTAAAATGTTAATTGCACACATATTTTTGTGTTTTGTATTTTAGGACAAATAAAGAAGCTTATAGTAATCTCTTCCGCAATATGTATATATACCAATGTAATTATCACGGACATGTCTTACACAAAATTCTCTAGGTTACAGTATGGAGCTAGAATCGCAGGAAGAGGGGTGCTAATTTATGCCACATGAAGGAGAGAGCAGACCATATAAGAATGGATTTTCATATCCAACGGAATGCTGCTTTTTTGAGAATGGTTCTCCTTTATTCATAATATGATTGGCTACAAGGTGTCCTCGGTAAACCAGCATGAAGACCAACATTCCACGATCCATACACTTGCCACGCCATCCCACAAATTGGACCATAGAGTCACATAGTAGTACAAATTACATTACGAAAGTACATGATAGTAGAAAATAAAATACAAACACACAACAAGGTCATTTATTCCGACAAACAGTAGGTTGTGCATGCATGCCATTGATACCACCGGGTTCTCCGAGATAAGCGTAACCGGCCAAGAAACTAGCACTCATGGAGTAACATATACCCCAATGGCATCCAACATATCGCCAGAGCGTCCAAAGAAGCCAATAATCCTTCCTCCATCACGCACCGGGATGTGGAAAGGAGTTCCGTTAGGTGTGCCATATATCTTGTTATCTTTCTCCTTGAAGGTGGTAATTTGAAGTGACGTAATGACACAATCATTGTCATAAGCTGTACCAACGCCCCAGAGAGATCGCTGTCACATAGTCCGTAGGGTCGAGAGTAATCTGCATCAATGCAATTAGAGCAACATATGAGACTAAGTACGCATAGGTAGAGAGAAGGAAAAGAAAGAAATCCCACAAACACACGTACCGTGCTCTTTGTGTTGAGAGGGCGACCCCAGGGCCCCTCGGAGTGCTCGATGTAATCAGTGCCTATGTAAGTGAAGGAAATCGCGTCGATGGTACCTCCGCTATGGATGGTCACACTGTTTAGCCGGCCAGGCGTTACTTGCACATTCCTCTCGCCGCCACCAGGTCCACCCCATTCCCCAATCATGACGGGCTTGCTCTGAATTAATTAACACAAGCATAACATGCATGAACTTTATTACTCGCTTAATGTAACAAACAAAGAATTACTACATGCATGAGAAGATCGAACAAGTACCATGTTGGCTCCGGCTCTCTCTAACTCCAACAAAAAGCAATAGGTGTGGAAGAAGGATGATGTTAGAAAGCAGCTCGATGGCTTCTTTGAGCAATGGAGAACTCGCATATATAGCCCCTCCAGGCCGTGACACATAGGAAATTGCAAGTTCTGTTAGCATGTACATGCACACATGACACACATGTGACCATAATGATACGTGAGGAGTTGGCTTTGTACAGAGCACGTATGGACCACCAGAACGTGATACATGCCGGTTTTGTAATTTTACACTAGTAGTAAGACCACGATGATTTGCTTACCAGCCCATCAAGTAGTTTGCACATATGAAGGCATGTTAATGGTGTCTTTCTATTTTCCTCTTAGCTTGACTCAATCTCCGCACTTAGTGAACCAAAAGTTATAGACGCACTCTTGCTACCTTCTGCAGCTGCACCTTTTCGGTTAGCATCACATGATTGTTTCTAAATTGCATATTAATCTATTTATTTATAACTCGATGAGTATTAACAATTACCCCTCAGGTTCATTTTAACAAACACATACGTAGTTTAAAAAACATTAAACATTAACTATTCTAAGTCACATGGAATTTATTTATCTCTCTAACTTTTGGGTGTGTCGGTGATTTGTGAGCAGGCGACACGTGCTTCTGGCTCCGAACGGTGGGGGCAGCTTCAGCACCCCATGCCTGCGATGTGTGTTCCGACGCTGCATGGTGAACGGGCGCTGACGTGTCGCACGTGCCAGCCCCCAGACCTCTACAACCATTGATAGGACTTACAAGTTACACACGTTAATCTGAGAGAGAAATTGTGATCTCTCCTCGCCTGGATGCACCCGAGAAACACATGGAGCGGACCAGTAAATACGCTGTGATATGACCAAAATGATATGCGAGGACCACCAGACCATGATACACGGCATTTTTGGATTGTTGCCTTTCAAAAAATATAGTTTGGCGTTTGTGATGTGAAATAATGCCTGCTTTCAATATCTTATCTTTAAGCATGTTCCTGGCAGCTCTTGTTTTTCCTCTTAACTTGAGTCGATCTCTAGGCAAAACGAACCAAAAGATGTACACAGACCTTCTCGGTTAGATGGTTGCTCTAAATCCTATATTAATTTGTTTATTATAACTTACAGGGTATCTATTATATAATAGAATTATAAAGGTATTTTTCATGACATTAGGTTAATCCATATCATTCGCATTATTTAGATTATGAGATATATAATTGATGGCTATGATTAGCCAAAGACCTTAAGGTATTATTTTGGCCTGTAACGACTATAGAACACGCTTGACATGTACAAACCTACGCCCACCGTGATTTCAATTTCTCAAGTTTTGTTTTGAACGGGTTCAAGTTCTCAAGTAATGAGCCGCCCAAAAAAAGAAACGAGATGCGTGTCTCATTGACTGCTTCAAAAGCAAAAGAATTTATGTGTGACACGTGCCTGGCCATCAGTACCCATGTCCACCGAGTCCAGGTATATTCAAGTAATGAGAAGTCCATCCAAAATAGCATAGACTCGAGCTCGTATATTACAGTATTGATTAGATGTATATGTATATACGGCACAATTCTGTTGACGTGCATATTAATTTCATGACATGAAAATATTGAATGTTTGGCACTCGGTATAAGTAACTAAGTCCTTACAAATGGTATCATGACACATAAGAAGAGTCTATATAGGAGAGAGGGAATGACCTTCAAGAGGATCACCCAAACCTATTTGCTAGCCATTCCTTACCTCGGGGACGAGATTCATCTTTAGGAGATTAGTCTTGTAACATCCCAATTCTTCATCCTCGTTATATGCATTGCATACATCATCTACGGTATCATGCAAAAAAATCGAACCAAAAAAATGAGCAAAACCCTATTTTCTCTGTGATAATTTATTCCTATAAGGAATTAAATAGGATATCATAAATCCAATATTTTATTAAGAATTTATTTTGCCAAACTATCACCTTATGTTGATCTCCAGATTATTAGGAGAAATTTGAAACAAATGAAAAAGATATTAGTAGAAAATAAAATAGAAAAACAAAATAACAAAAAAATAAGAGAACTTCCCTAAACGGGCTAGCCAAGCTGCCCCACAAGCTATCGACCGTGCGCTTCACCGCCCCATGCAGCAGCCAGCGCACGTCGCTACCTAGGCCGGTCCAACGTAAGCACGCAGCAGCCCGCACGCTCCCTATGCCTGAGACATTGACAGGTGGGCCCTACACCCTGTCTGCCTCGTCATCGTGTCCAAACCGGACTCCTTGTGCTGCCACCGCAGATCGATCCGCCTGCCTCTATCCGTAGTTCCCCTTCCAAGCTACCCCTTCATATACCAAGGCCCGCCACTTTTCCTCCTCGCAAACAGCTCAAAATGCTAGCCGGGCTCGAAAACCAGATAGCCGCCACCATCGCCATTGGCTCGCCACGACGTTGGAGGTTCTAACTGTTCGCAGCTCGCCTCACCCTCTTTTCTTCACCAATATACTCGCTCGTGAACTGTGTCGCCTAACCTTTACCCTCTCGACCACGCAGCACATCGCCGGAATCGCCCCGACGCCTCGCTGAAATTTTTGAATGTCAGCGTCCCGCTAGCGATCCCAGAAGCAAGGCGATCAACCAGGGCCACGAGGAGAACCGCATGGAGGAGGAGATCCCTGTCATCTGCTTTGACGTCGCTGCCGACCACCGGAGACTCGCGGTCAACCACCTAATGCAAGCACCGCCGCTCGTCGCCGCCCCTAGCCTCAGGTCACTACCGCCCCTCCCCTGGTCGTCTGTTCTGAACGGATCGCTCATATTAGCTTCCGCTAAAGCGGTATCCACCAAAAGCGTACTCACCACGCCAGCATCTGAGTCATCCACCACGCCAGCCCCTGTGTAGCCCACCTTGCCCAGTCCGCTACACAATCATCGCTAGTCAAGACCGACGCAATAAAAAGAATTAGATTAAAATTTTAACTTTCATAATATAGATCTAACTTCAATAAGTAGGGAAATTCATACTAGATCAAAAAAATTGTTATATATAAAACTAAAACTAATTTCACTAGATAAATAATTAAAGATTATATCTAACTTTCGTAGTATAGTTATCTGATTAATTAATTTAATGGCCTATTAGAGTAAATAATTCATAGTAAATAAATTATACATCTAAAAAATACTAATAATATGTCATTGGATTCCTTATTTCATATAGAATATTAATCTGGGCTTAGATCTAAATTTTGGCAAAAAAATTAATGATTAAAATTGTTTTAGTTGGTAATTAAATCATAGAAAAAGATTTATAACACTTTTTTGGCCGAGTCCAATTGCTACTGATTTAATTAATATTATCCATCCAGTACACTTCAGGTACAATTTTAGTTAGATAAATAAAACAGAAGTTGCAGCAGATCTTTTAAAACCATGATAATTGTAATTTACAATTAATAATAAATACTTTATGCATCTAAATCTTTTCAACATGCATCATGTGATCTTATACTGTCCAGAAGACTTGAAGGGAATATGCCCAAGAGGCAATAATAAAATGGTTATTATCTTATTCCCTTCATATGCTGATTTTGTACCTTGCATTTGTGTATATATGTTGTATTTACCCTTACTTATCTTGATTTATCAAGTATAATTGTGTATGTTAGTTTGCACACCATGTATTTATGTTCGTGGGTTTGAGCCTTTATGGAATTGAATTGGTATCCTATTTGGCTCTTGTGAGAGATTACTAGACTATCCCATTTTGGGGCAGTGTCATGCTTGGGTAATCTGAAGGAGATATGCCCCAGAGGCAAATAATAAATGGTTTACTATCATATCTCAAAACTAGTTGATAACAGTTTCATACTGTGTTATAACTGTATAAAGAGGAAACATTAATATAGGTGTTGTATGCAAACGAGCCAGGTCCCTAGTAGCGTTTATTTCACTAGTTCATTAGGCACCCGATGATCAATGTTTCCTGATCATAGAGCATTTATGCCAGTGGACAACGGAGTCATGTCATTAGGGAATGATATGATGGACATTACCCACATAAGTATTAGAACAAGATCTAGTCATATGGTTCATGGTTATAATAGTTAGAAATGAAGTGATCTTCTCCGTAGATCGTGAGATCGTATTAATCGCTATCTCTGGAGGATGCTTTGATCACACCAACCATCATGTCTCAGAATCGGTGACTATAAAAGTGTGTATTATGTATTTCAAAGAAACTGTTGATGCCTATGTGTCAAGATCGGGTTTTGTCCACCTACGTGATAGGGTGATATGCTGGGCCCACTCGATGAGACCGTATCGAATAAGCTGTAGTGTATGACTAGGTCATGAGGATACAATATCATGGTAACAAGTTGAGAAGACTTGTCGGTAACGAGATTAGTATGGTGGTACTAAAGATCAAATCTCGGATAGGATACAAGGATGGCACCGGAGCTATGCTCGTGTGATGGTTCATTCTCTTTGGGTGTTCACCACCCGTGGCTCAGGACCCGAGAGTCGACGTCTAGTTTGATTGAGCGAGATGTATTAGTGATATTATCTGGTTGCTAGTAGAACTATGTAGAGAACTTGAGCAAGATAACTAATATCTTGGATGCTGAATATTTTTCTAATATATCTTATTGTGCTACTGGTATTTATCGTTTTATTATCTAACTATTACTGTTTATCTTTTATTTGTTAGCTAACATGTCAGGTGAGCTTTGTCGGTATCATGGTATTTTCCTAAAAAAGGGAACCAAGGTGCCAAAGTGGGCAGCCGCGATCACCGTCGATGGTGTTAAGACACACCTTGGCGTGTTGAAGGACCAAGAGACAGCGGCACGAGCGTACGACTGGAGCACGATCGTGCATTATGGTGCTAAGGCGAGACTCAACTTTCTATAGCACCGAGCCATCACGCACCAGCGTGCCCCGAGTGATATGCGCACTAGCACTAGGGAGCAGGAGCTCGAGCAGTGTGCTGAGCACTAGGTGCAGCTTAGGGCCGCTAGGAGCAGGAGGGAGAGGAGGAGACATTCCTGTAACCTTTCTACATGATCTAGAGGTGATGGTGCTGCAGTATCCCTGGTTTGTAGGTGGAACCTCCGCCGCGCCTAGCAGCAGGTCGAGGAGGCTAGTCCGCCTAGCGCCCACCAGAGGCATGCCGATGGTCTGCCCAGGTCCTAGCAGAGAACGCCGCACCCCAGCACCAGGAGGAGGACATGTGGTCTGGTGGTGCTGACTAGGCTCTATTTATGCAGAACCGGATGTCGAGGACTAGAGTAGGGTGACTAGATAGCTACTTTATTTTGTTTACCTATGGAGCTACTTTATTATCATCGCTGGCCGGACCTGAGGGGTCTGAGGGGATGCCGCCTCGGGCCCAAAATTTTGGTGGGGCCTCCCCATAGTGCTTCATATACGGCCTAGTATACATCCCCTAAATAATAGTAGTAGGTCTCTATGGCCTACACTAGGCCTTTTAGTTTTCTAGTCTAGAGAAAACATGCATACCAGGAGGCCACGAGTCTGGTAGAGCGATCAGATCAGATCGGTCGCTGGCTCATTGTTGATTGCATCGATCACGCGACTACACGACTCCAGTCAGTCGCTCGCCTGCACGCTTCTGAACTCTTCGCTTAATCGCCTTTTTATCTCGGCTCTCCATACACACGCCGTCGGCCCATCGCACATTGCCTCTCCTTGCCTCTCGTGATAGATCGCAAGGCTAGGCTGCTCAGGCGCTGCAAGTCTGATTTCAGTATACACACGTGAGACACATGGAGTGGACCACGATGTGAGGACCACCTTACCAAATGATACACGAAATTTTTGAATGTTGCATTTCAGCATCTTCCGGCTCACACAAGGAGAAACTGAATTTGATTGCTACATATGTCATTTTCCTGACATCTCTTATTTTTGCTCTTAGCATGACTCTATCTCCGTGCAGAATGAACAAAACGATCTAGATGCTAGCTTCTGCAACTGAAGAAGGACACCTGCTTGCTCTGAATTCAACATTAATTTATTTATTATATACATGTACGATCTGGCTCAAGAGGTCCGTCTAACTACTGGTTGAAATAGGACAAGCTACCACTTGCTGGACGGGACCAGGAGAAACAAATGGGAAGAGATGAGCGAGCGTGATACACGCCCATGAACTTCTGAGTAACATGACCGGCCTACATGCGGTGACCACCAGACAATATCGCCATTTTTTACATCTAGTTTAGTTTTACATTGAGACCTTTATATAATTAAAATTGTATTTAATAAACCTGAGTAACTAGTTTTGCGGATTTATTAAAGTACTTTAGCCCTTTTTTATAAAATGATTATTAGAAATAAATGTTTGGTCGAAAGCTATTTATTAAGACCCGTATAGTTATTTTCATTCCATAACATTTTATAGAATTTTTAGAAAATAGTTTCGACTTGAGGCTTAAGAAATTTGTGTCCATTTCATTTTTAAAATTCATTTTCAGAAATTTGTGACCATTATCGTCTGAGTACATTTCGTCAATTCTTCCATTCTCCTAATTTTAATCAGTACATGTAGACAATTGTTTCAAAGTGGATTGAACGTGATTTGCAAATAATTCAGAAGTTGATTGAGTGACGATCATAGTTTCTCGAACTGGGCCTTCCAAAGCGGCTAGTTTTTTCCGCCTTAAGCTTTCCTGATGGTGTCGATCGAACTGTGGACGCCAAGCGTGAAGCTCGCCGTGATTATGTAGGCGACAGAGGGATCGGTGGTTAGAGAATCGAACTGGGTTTGGCTATTCGGATAACAAAGAAGACGTTAGACTTGATACCATGTCAAATTGACAAAGCGTTTCTACTTGGTAGGAACACCATGCCGCGTGATGTATATTTATATAGATAGTGTACTTTGTGATAGGGCTGGAATCGTTCAAGCTCGTTAAAACAACGAGTTAGCTCGGCTCGAGTCATTAACATCACGAGTCTCGATTTGAAACACGACTCGACTTGGTGAGCTCACGAGTATCTCGTTTAATAGTTATAATATACGTACATCAGGGCACATAAGAAAATCTAGTCATCCTCGTAATAGTTTATTACTAAATCAATTATAGTCATCCCACAATTCCATAGAGGCAAGATAAATGATAAATATATTATCTCCACATCATTTTTGGTGCAAAAAACATTAGCAATTTGGCACTTATATATGATAAATTTCAAACTTTGTATTTGAACGAGTTTAACGAGATAAACGAATAACTCGTTTAGCTTGGTTGAACAAACAATCTCAAATCCAAAAGTTAGCTCAGCTCGTTGGACACCGAGTTGTAGCTAAGTCTAGCCAACTCACGAGTTACTTGTTTTGCTCGTCAGTTTTTAGTTTTAGTTACAGCCCTACTTTGCATAACCAGGCATACAAGAGAGTCCAAGAGAAATATGTAGACTATACCGACTCATATATACATATTTTGCATAGTTGTTACAGATATCCTAATTCTACTTCTAACTATCCGCGTGTGGTGTGAGTCATGGAGTTACCGGAGTTGGAACGAGTCAGCTGATATACTTTACACTTTGTCATGGAGTTATCGGAGTTGGAACGAGTCAGCTGATATAATGTGTCTTACAGATTAGTGAAACGTGATGAGGTATGGAATGAAATTATTTTCTAAGCAAATACAATGATATAACTTTCCCAAGCATAACTGATATATATATATATAGCAATGCTATTCTATCATCGATGATATAATAATATTCGATATATGATCCTTACTTCTCTCGGTTCGATTTATATATGGCTCCAGATGCCATTTTCGTCTGTTTTACCTATATAATGATTTTCTTCTCATTTCTAAACCACTTATCGGAATAATGTACATGATATACCATTGGAAATCTACGGAAAATCTGCAACTTTTTTGTATTATAACTTTTTCAGATTCCAAACCATTCAAAATTAATTTTAATAATCGGAAATTGACGTAAATAAGCACAAAATGTCCTATTAATTGATTTTTTGAACTGCTGATCGAAATGGAGCAAATGATGATACGTTTGAAAGATAATGAAATTGTGCATCCTTTTCATGTTGGATGTTTTTTCAAATTCTGCATACTTTAAAATTAGTTTTAAATATAGTAAGATTTGGATTTTTCAAAAACAACGGACGATAATTTCTCAATTATTTTTGAAGCGCTTGTTGGAATGATGTAAATGATATTTCGTTGGATAGATATTGAGTAGGCGCAACTTTTTAATTCAGAATGTTTTCTCAAATTCTAAGCGGTTTAAGAGTAATTTCAAAAATATTTTCCATGTTTTCATTTTCTTGATACGGATAGTAATTTGTCGATTGTGTTTGAACCGCTTGTTGGAATGATGCAAATGATATCTCGGTGGATAGCTATCAAGTAGAAGCAAATTTTTCATTCACAAAGTTTTCAAAAATTTGAAATAGTTTAAGAGTAATTTTAAAAATACAGTCCGCGAATTTTTTTTCTAGGCAGCGAACATATACTTCCATTTTTTAAATTTCTATACTTCACTTTCTTCGATTTATATACTTATCTTTATTTAGTTTCTATACTTCACATTGCCGATTTCATTTCCTAAACAACGAACACTATACTTCCCATTTTTCAATTTCTATACTTTCTATTTTTCAACTTTGATACTTCCAGTTTTTAAATTTCTATACTTCCTGTTGCTAATTTCATTTCCTAGGTAGGGAACACTATACTTTTTATTTTGAAACTTATGTACTTCCCTTTGTGCAACTGCTATACTTTCCTTTTTCAAATTTATATACTTTCTTTTTGCTGGTTAAATTTCCTACGCAGCGAACACTATACTTCCCATTTTTTAACTTTCATACTTCCCTTTTTCAATTTCTGTACTTTCCTTTGATGGTTTCACTTTCTAGGCAGAGAACACGATACTTCCTATTTTGCAATTTATATACTTCCCCTTTTCAAATTTCTGTACTTTCTGAAATCATTGTTGGTAGTTCTTAATATTGCATACTCATACTTCTCGTGTTGGTGTGCATCTCTAGTTTGGTACATTGTACTTCCTTCCCTTATATTTCTATACTTCATGTAGTCATTAGTGATACTTCTTAATATTGAATACTGCATTATTCGTCGTGGTCCGCTACTAGTTTGCTATGATGTACTTATTACACTAATATTTCTATACTTCCCACAGACATTATCGATACTTTTAATATTTAATACTGCATTTCCTCATGGAGTGTGAAAAGGAACGTTTACTAACGTCAGTTGCAAGCTTTGCACCGCCATTACCATCCAAAATAAACAATAATCAGCTAGCTTCGGCCTACTGGGGCTACTGAATGTGCGCGTCTCCACTTCCCATTTGCTTCTGTCCGATGCTTCTAATCAACAATTAGAGAGTAGGTGTTCTAACTGGTGCCCCAAAAAACTACGCAGATCAAGGCAAAAAGAAGTAGAATAGCAAATGTAGGGGTTCGTAGCATGGAAAACAAAAAATTTCTATCAAGATGAACACACAATCAAGATCTAATCTATGATCAAGCCAAGATCTATCTACTAGATTGTAGCAACGAGTAAAGAGGAACTTACCTCAAGATTCAAAAGTGGTTAACGAGAGCAGATTCTCGTGGGTGATGTAGTCAGACACTTGCCGATCTCAAGATCGCAGAGACGATCCTTCCGGCGCTATGCTCCGCAGCGCCCCAATGTCGGTCACACGTTCGGTACTCGATGAAGACCTTCCTCTCCCTTGTTCCAGCAGGCAGCGGAGGTTGTAGCACTCTCCTCGCGATTCCGGCAGCACAACAGCGTGGTACCAGAAGTAGAGGGGAGATCTCGCAGGGCTTCGCCTTAAGCCGGAGCGAGTATGGTGGACTATGAGAGAGCTTTGGTGATCTAGGGTTTATACACACCAATTAGAAGGCTCTAAACCGGAGGCTAGGGCAATTAGAAGCTCTAACTTGACGGCTTGGGAGAAATCCCTAGGCTAGGGTTTAGGTTTAGAGAAGAGGGACTTGTGTGTGCTAGGAGGGAGCCCTGCCCCTCCTTATATAGGTGGAGGGGCTGGCCGGCCAAGGGGAGGGAGTGGAGTCCCTCCCCAACTCGGCTTGGGTGGTGCGCCGGCTTGGGGAGGAGGACTCCTTCCCCAACTCGGTTTCCACCTCTTCTCCTCTTTCCAAAACTTGCCGTTTGACTTTCAAACTAGCCGTTTGACTTTTCAAATTAGGATTTGAATAAACCCTTTATTTTGGACAGCAAAGACACCTAGTACATGATGCAATCATTCCAACTTACAATGACACATTCATGTACCCTTCCCCCCCCGGAGTGCCGGACATTCCGGAACCTTCTAGAATGTTCCCGATGAAAACACCGGAACCATTCCCAACTCCGAAACGGGACTTTCCTTATATGAATCTTATTCTCCGGACCATTCCGTATCTCCTCGTGATATCCCGGATCTCATCCGAGACCAACAACATTCTGTCTCTTACTCATCATTCCATAACTACTCAACAACATCGAATCCTTATGTGTCTCCACGGTTCGTGAATTATGCGGACATGATCGAGACACTTCTCCGATCAATAACCAATAGAGGAATCTGGAAATTCATATGGCTCCCACATATTTCTACGATTACTTTGCGATCGAATGAACCACTTACATATGATACCAATTTCCCTTTGTCTCACGATATTTTACTTATCCGAGGTTATGATCGTCGGTATCTCTGCATACCTAGTTCAATCTCGTTACTAATAAGTACTCTTTTCTCGTTCCCATGGTATGTGATCCCTTGTGAGCCAGTCACATGCTTGCAAGCTAATTGGATGACATTCCACCGAGAGGGCCCAGAGTATATCTATCCGTCATATGGATGGACAAATCCCACTCTTGATCCATGTGTCTCAACCAATACTTTCCGAACACTCAATGCCACCTTTATAGCCACCCTGTTACGGTGTGGTGTTTGATGTTATCAAAGCATCCTTCCAGTAAAGGTGATATGCATGATCTCATGGTCGAAGGAATTAGGTTACTATGTATCAGAAAGCTTATAGCAAAAGAACTATATTAAAATGACTTGATCTTTATGCTACGCTTATCTATAGGAGTATGTCCATCACATCATTCTCCTAATGATATGACCCTGTTGTTAATAACATCTCTATGTTCATGATCAGGAAACCATGATCATATATTAACCAACAAGCTAGTTTAACAAGAGGCTTTACTAGGGACTCTTTTATGTTTACAAATCACACAAGTATTAATGTTTCCGGTTAATACAATTATAGCATGGTATGTAAACATTTATCATAAGTATGAAGATATGATAATAACCACTTTATTATTGCCTCTTGGGCATATCTCCAACAGTCTCCCACTTGCACTAGAGTCAATAATCTAGTTTCAAACCTTTGTGTATTCAACACCTATGGCTTTATGGTGTTGTATGTACACGATTGCTAGTGGTCAACTGATCTCCGGATCTGACACTTCTAGGTCAGTGTGTAATTGCATGTCTTTGCGTCTCTACGCATCACTCATTCTCTAATGAGATGGCTTTGTATAAATTTGGTCCTTCGGTGAGACCTTTAGTTCTTTGGGGTTAAAAAATGTTGATAATATTGTCGTACAATATATCTTCATAGTATTATCCTACTGTGAACTACACCTAGTTTGATAACAAACTACTTGACACAAATGCCCTCTTTAGCTGCTATTATAGCAGTCATATACTTAGCCTTTTGTTGTAGTATCTGTCACAATGTCTTAACTTTGGAACTCATCCAAATCCATTATGGAACTTACTTTCCATTATATTGTGCCACCCTTAGTTTAGATTGAGATAAACTTAATTTGTACTTTGTGACAAAACTAGTATCAATGTAATACTTTTACAATGAACTAACCATCTATTTGCCACTTCTACAAAATAATATACTCTTAGTTCTTCCAAAAGATCATAAGAATATCCTTATTATCGTCCAATGATCATCTTATGAATCATTCTGGTATATGCTCATAACATTTAGAGCATAGGATATATCTGGATTTGTACATATCACAGTATGATTGATATAAATACTCTTTGTGATTTCATACATCAAGTATCAATCTATACTTGAATCTTTGTTTCACTTACCAAGTGTTAATACACTTGAATATATCATCAATATTGAATTCATTCAATCCTTTCTGTGTGACAAGAACCTTTCTTGTAGTTTCTATATTGAACTCATTCAATACATCATCTATGTACTTTCGGCACAACCATATTAGCGTCTATTGATGCCAAATATTTGGGGTTTGCCTAAGTCTTTCATCAGGATGAAATTCTTAATATGTGTTAATAAAAGATACATCATTTCTAATCAACAATATGTCCTCCACATAATGTATTAGAAATATGTCTTAGCGCTCCCACTTAATTTCTTGCAAATGCAAGCATCTTCATTGTCTCCGATGAAATTAAACTCTTTTAACAGTTTCATCATTGTGAAGAATCCAACTCCGCGATGCTTACTTCAACCATTGAAGTTTGCATATGCTTTTAGCATCCTTTGAATTAACAAAACCCTTTGGACCGTGTCATGCACACGTCCTAGGTAACCATTCTATTAGAAGAACTTGTTTTGTATATTCTACTACCACATAACAAAATTATATGTAGTGGTTGCTACATTAATCCGTCTAGACTAAATATCGCTATGAAAGATCAAATCTTGTCATAGTCAATCTTTGAACATTGTTGTGAACTCTTTCCCAACATGTCGACTATTTCATAGATGTGAAACATCCATGTCTACTTCTTTATAGATCCAAACACAACTGTAAGGTCTTACACCTTTCTTGAGGGTCCTTCAAGTTCAAAACTTGATTTCTCGTGTATGGAACTATCACGGATTTTATGGCTTCAAGCCATTTGACGGAGTCAGAGCCCATCATCGCTTCTTTGCATGTAGTCCGTTCATTATTCTCAAATAATGATTCAACCCTCAAATCTTGGTATTTGATTGTTTACTCGACCTACTTGGTTCAATAGAAACTTAGACCTCCGTGACCGCAACCTTTGAGGCACGTGAGCCATGAGCATTGTTGCTGCCTCCGGAACACTTTTTGGTGCTGCGCAACTTTGCACATATAGCTAAGGTTCCTTTAACCTTATCAAAGTTCTATTGTCCTCCCACTTATCTTTTCACAAAAAATTCCTTCTCAAAGAAACTTGACGTTCTAAGCGACAAATACTTTTGCCTCCGGTGTTTATGGAGGAATACTTAACAGTAATACAAAGACAGGTTTATCCGACTTTGGCTGCAAACATCTTTCTTATGCATAGAATACCAATGTTTTAAGAAAGGACCACTTGGGTTTTATCCCAAACCATAACTTTATATGGTGTCATTTCAGCGGATTATGATGGAGCTCTTTTCAGTGGAAAACGGTAGTCTCTAAAGCTTTTAATCTTTAAAATATAATGGCAGTTTTATGAATTACACCTTTGATCTTACCATGTCAAACAAGGTTTAATTACATATCTCGAACACTCCATACTCTTATGGTGTTTCGGGAAATGCAAATCCACAAAACGATTCCTTAAATCTTAGGTATTATGCTAAACTTGTAACTCAAATATCTTCCTTTATGATCTTTATCATAAACTATTTATATTCTTATTACAATGATTTTGCACTTCATCTTGAAAGACTTTGAACTTTTTCAAATGTTTCATACTTCATCCTTATTAAGTAAATATTCATATATTCACTCAAATTTTCGGAGAAAGCATATGAAGTTGAAATCCATCGCTCTTGACTACATATAATGGATTTCATACAACAATATGTACAAGTTCCAATAAGCTAGTCATTCGTTCTCTTCTGGCCTATGAACGAAGTTTTAATTATCTCTAGGAAAGTTTCACAAGCGTCATGTGATAAAAAATCAAAAGACTCCAAAATTCCATCCACATGGAGTTTCTTCATGTTTTCTTTCCAATATAATTTAAACGGCGATGTCACTTCCTAAGTGATCTTTCAATCAACTTGTCTTTCGACATTTTTAGCACTAGTTTTATGGATGTGATTTCTCCAACGAGATTTGTGAATCATCCATCTTTGATGGATTTCGGCAATTATTTGAACAACCCTTTTGTTCTCATAATACTTGATAAAACAAATCTTGAAGGCAAGCTTTGATGTTTAACGAGCAACACAATAACCCTTTATTTGCTCTCGATGAACATCATCACATATTCTTTTGCTAGTTACTTAGGCCATTGTAGTTCATGAATTGTATTGTTTCGTATGACGATTCACACCAACAAATTCAGTATCAAATACTTAAGAACCACATTGTTTAATAAGCAAAGAATATAGCCATAACATGTATATCATCTATATACTCAAACTGAACAATTCTAGTCTTTTCTTTTTTGCCATATATTTATGAGATTCTCTTTCAGTATTTATTTTCTGTTTGAAAGAATCTATTAACATCAACAATGGAGTCATACATATGACACATAGTCCAAAGCGTGTATAATTAAATACCAATGTCTTTGGACTTGCACTTTGAAGTAGATCACCATCATCAAATGTTTGGTGTTCCTTCAAATTCCTTTCTTTAGTAATCTATTGGTGTAGTAAACACTTTACCTACATCAAATATTCACCCTTATGATGGAATTATCCATGATCAAGCTACTTTTAGCTTATAACGGTGAACTGTGAGTATAATGTTGCTCTCCAAACATTTTGGAGGATTAGGACAACTAGTGTCTTCAACCTTTTGCAAATTATCATTAAATACGAGAACATGACTTTTGCCATATTATACTCTATCATGTTGCAACCAAAACTTTGTTTCAGATATCACAATATCTTCCACACATCATGGTTTCTGAAACAACTCTTTCAGATCCTAGATAACCTTGATATTAAGACAATCCTTTGAATATCAAGAATCATGGAAACAAACACGATACTCATACACTAACACTTGGAATTGTCACTCTTGATTTAATACCAATTATTAAACTTCATGGAGTAACCGGAACTTACTGAAAGTTTGCAATAGGACTTTTAAACTTTAGATTAACACTTCAAAACAATACGATACCAGTTCGTAAAGTAACTAACCAGAATTCTATAGTTCTATCATCTCAATTATAACTAAGCGCAAGGTGGTAAACGGATGCCAATGACTACAACAACTATGCAAATTCACTTTGATTTAATTTATGATAAATTGAGTTCTAATTAATAATTAAATTTATCTAGGTGAACTCCCACTCAAAACAACATCCCTCATATTGTTTTAGTGATCACACGAACCAAATCCACCACATCAAAACCGATCATCACGAGAGTTGATGTAGCTTCAATGGCGAACAATCAACATGTTCATCATATCTACTATATGACTCATGCTTTACCTTTCGGTGATCCGTGTTCCTAAGACCATGTCTGTACATGCTAGGCTCGTCAAGATCAAACCTTAGCTACCGCATGAGCAAATCTGGCTTGCCCACGTTGTATACACTTTTGGAATCTAACACACCCGATCATCATGTGGTGCTTCGAAACAACAAGCTTTAGCAATGGTGCCTACTAAGGATGAACACTTAAGAACTTGAAATTGTGTGCTTGAGGGATCATCTTATAATGCTACCGTCATCTACTAAGAAATACAAGATGCATAAAGGATTAACATCACATGCAATTCATAATATGTGATATGATATGGCCTTTCTTATTTGTGCTTCCGATCTCCATCTTCAAGCACCTAACATGATCTCCATCATCACCGCATAGCATCAAGGTCAATGATGCTTCTTCATGGTTGTCGCCCACCATCTTCAACTATTACAACTACTTTGAATAGACACGGGTTTTAACAGAAATTAAAGACAACCAAATGGCTTCGCCTTGTCGACTTACAATAAGGAACATTGCATACATCATATATAATCACAATTATGGCCATATCACATCATCAGACACCTGCAAAACAAAGTTAGACGCCTCTACTTTCTTTGCATATTTTACGTGGTTTGGGGCTTTCAATAAGTGTCGCTCTAACTTTTAACAAGAACCACAACATTGATACTAGTACTGTTAATCACCCGTTGTAAATTGGATCTTAACTATGCTAGGAGAAACAGCACCAAGAAAGCCACTTATGCAATACAAGTTGCATGTCAAGCGTGGAGCAAGTCTCATGAACGATGTCATGTAAGGTTAGCCCGGGCCGCTTCATCCCAACATACCGCAAGATGCAAAGTACACAAGAAGCAATCGACAATAAAAGCATCAATGCCCACAATGACCATTGTGTTCTACTCGTGCAACAGATCTACATATAGACACGACTCTGATACCACTGTAGGGGTTCGTAGCATGGAAAACAAAATATTTCTACCGCATGAACACACAATCAATATCTAATCTATGATCAAGCCAAGATCTATCTACTAGATTGTAGCAACGAGTCGAAAGAGGAACTTACCCTCGAAGATTACAAAGTGGTTAACGAGAGCAGATTCTCGTGGGTGATGTAGTCGTACACTTGCCGATCTCAAGATCGCGAGACGATCCTTCAAGGCTATGCTCCGCAGCGCCCGCAGTCGGTCACGCATTCGGTACTCGATGAAGACCTTCCTCTCCCTTGTTCCAGTAGGCAGCGGAGGTTGTAGCACTCTCCTCGCGATTCCGGCAACACAACGGCGTGGTACCAGAAGTAGAGGGGAGATCTCGCAGGGCTTCGCCTTAAGCCGGAGTGAGTATGGTGGACTATGAGAGAGCTTTGGTGATCTAGGGTTTAGACACACCAATTAGAAGGCTCTAAACCGGAGGCTAGGGCAATTATAAGCTCTAACTTGACGGCTTGGGAGAAATCCCTAGGCTGTGGCTAGGGTTTAGGTTTAGAGGAGAGGGACTTGTGTGTGCTAGGAGGGAGCCCTGCCCCTCCTTATATAGGTGGAGGGGCTGGCCGGCCAAGGGGAGGGAGTGGAGTCCCTCCCCAACTCGGCTTGCGCCGCTTGGGGAGGAGGACTCCTTCCCCAACTCGGTTTCCACCTCTTCTCCTCTTTCCAAAACTTGCCGTTTGACTTTCAAACTAGCCGTTTGACTTTTCAAATTAGGATTTGAATAAACCCTTTATTTTGGACAGCAAAGACACCTAGTACATGATGCAATCATTCCAACTTACAATGACACATTCATGTACCCTTCCCCCCGGAGTGCCGGACATTCCGGAACCTTCTAGAATGTTCCCGATGAAAACACCGGAACCATTCCCAACTCCGAAACGGGACTTTCCTTATATGAATCTTATTCTCCGGACCATTCCGGATCTCCTCGTGATATCCCGGATCTCATCCGAGACTCCGAACAACATTCGGTCTCTTACTCATCATTCCATAACTACTCAACAACATCGAATCCTTAAGTGTGTCTCCCTACGGTTCGTGAATTATGCGGACATGATCGAGACACTTCTCCGATCAATAACCAATAGAGGAATCTGGAAATTCATATGGCTCCCACATATTTCTACGATTACTTTGCGATCGAATGAACCACTTACATACGATACCAATTTCCCTTTGTCTCACGATATTTTACTTATCTGAGGTTATGATCGTCGGTATGTGATCCCTTGTGAGCCAGTCACATGCTTGCAAGATAATTGGATGACATTCCACCGAGAGGGCCCAAAGTATATCTATCCGTCATATGGATGGACAAATCCCACTCTTGATCCATGTGTCTCAACCAATACTTTCCGAACACTCAATGCCACCTTTATAGCCACCCTGTTACGGTGTGGTGTTTGATGTTATCAAAGCATCCTTCCAGTAAAGGTGATATGCATGATCTCATGGTCGAAGGAATTAGGTTACTATGTATCAGAAAGCTTATAGCAAATGAACTATATTAAAATGACTTGATCTTTATGCTACGCTTATCTATAGGAGTATGTCCATCACATCATTCTCCTAATGATATGACCCTGTTGTTAATAACATCTCTATGTTCATGATCAGGAAACCATGATCATATATTAACCAACAAGCTAGTTTAACAAGAGGCTTTACTAGGGACTCTTTTATGTTTACAAATCACACAAGTATTAATGTTTCCGGTTAATACAATTATAGCATGGTATGTAAACATTTATCATAAGTATGAAGATATGATAATAACCACTTTATTATAGCCTCTTGGGCATATCTCCAACAGCAAATCCATGCAATCTTTAGCTCTTTCTTCATTTGTTCTTACGCCTTACCGGGCACTACACCAGCCCATGCCATCGCCTCTTGTTCTCAGATCACACGCCACTGTATTCTACTGTCAAAATCATTCTCTTGTACTGCCAACCAGTGTATATGTATTTCTCCAACACACCAAATCATGGTGCCTTGGCTGGCTTGCTGATTTTGCTCAAACAACCTCACTGAATCAATACGAGACTTCCACTTCTTTAGAGACAAGATCACAAATACTTTGACGCAGCAGGAAACAATATGTTAACGCCGGCCACCACAGATGTACTACCGGACTAGTGCTGGCCAAGAACGAGGCAATAGCTTAGTGGTTGGGTCATAGTTGGCGCATCCCAACGACCGGAGTTCGATCCCTGTCAGGGACAAATTTCCGGAATTCTCATGCCTACCCGCTTCTACTATATCAGAAAAGTGCCTTATTCCTCCTAGCACTGTTTCATCTGACAGGCAGCCACTAATGACTGCAAGTGCATCGATCGTTTGTATCTACTTTCGAAATAAAGATATCGATCCCACAGGGAGCAAGAGTCAGAAGTCTAATAACTCTTGAAATAAATATTACGATAGAAATGCTAGATAAAATTGTAAGTGACAAGATAAAGCTACAGGTGTAGAAGAAGGATGTGGTTATCAAGCAACTTGGTGGCTTGTTTGAGCTAGGGAGAACTGCTATATTTAGCCCCTCCAGGCCGTGACACACATGTGAATTTGCAATTTCTGCTAGCATCTACATGCACCCGTGATACACATGTGACCATAATGAGACGATGGGGAGTTGTCTTTGTACAAAGCATGTGCGGACCATAATGAAGGCAGGTTCCTGGTTTCTTTCTATTTTCTCTTTTCTTCTTAGCTTGACTCGATCTACAAACCAAAAGTTCTGGACATAGCTGCACCTTTTCAGTTAGTATCACATTCTTGCTCTAAAACCAGTATTAATCTATTTATTTATAACTAGGAGAGTATTAACATGTACTCCTTCCGGTTCAAATTAATAGCCCGTACTAGTAAAAAAAACATAAACCTTTAGTTTGGGCAACAAAATATATACTATTCCATGTCACGTGGATTTTCTTTTTCCTCCGAGTTTTGGGCATCTCGGTGATTTTTGAGCGGGCGCCACATACCCCTTTCCGGCTCCGCTCGGCATGCTATGCCTTGGATCCACACAATCACGTGGTGTGTGCCGACGCTGCATGGCGACCCGATGCGGATGGGTCGTGCCGCGCACCCTCCATGCACCCTCGTGTCGGATGTCTTCCGTCATCCGGCTTGAATGTGTCCTCGTGTCGACCGCCTTTGGTCACCCATTCGTTCTCGATTCTATGTGTTGGGTCTAGCATGTATATATTTGTTCGCACATATTCTAGCTTGTATCTCTTTCGGTGTCCCACATATTGTGTCCTGCCATCCGCTTGGGGAGTCGATGTTCCTGTTCTTCTGCCGTGTTCGTCGGTGTAGGCGTATGATGCCGTGTGACGTGGTTTAAATGCCACATATCTGCGTGGGTGTAGTGGCTACCACACCATATTGTTGCGGCTCGACCATATTGTTCCTGGTGCTCGCTAATGTTCTAACTGGCGGTAATTACTAAAGACGTGGCACACATGAAGGCATGTCACGTCCATCGAGTAGCTTGAAGACATGAAGGCGTGTTCTTGTAGTCTTTGTATTTTTCCTCTTAGGTTAACCCGATCTCCATGCCGAATGACCCAAAATCCCTAGACGACCGGTGCTACCTTCTACAAATGCACTTTTTTCGTTAGCATCACATGATTGCTCTAAATCGCATATTAATATATTTATTTATAACTCGTGAGTATTAACGGTACCCTCCGGTTCAGTTTAACACACCTGCATAATAGTTTAAAAACTATTAGCCATTAGTTGGTCAACAAAATAGATACTATTCTAAGTCACATGGATATGATTTTTTCTCTAACTTTTGGGTATGTCGGAGATTTATGAGCGGGAGACACATACTCCTTTCCGGTTCCACTCGGCGGGGGACGCCTCGGCTCCCTAGGCCTACGATGTGTGTGCCGATGCTGCATGGCTAACGGGCGCGACGCTGCATCTAACCTCTACAACCATAATTAGGACTCACAATTTACACGTAATCCTGAGAGGGAAATTGTGATCTCTCCTAGCCAGGATGCACCCGAGAAACACATGTAGCGGACCAGTAAATACACTGTGATGTGACCAAAATGAGATGTGAGGACCACCAAACCACGATACACGGCAATTTTGGAATGTTGACTTTCAACATTTTCGAGTTTGCCATTTTTGAAGTGATGAAATTCTACTTTCTTTCAATATATCTTGTTTACGGCATGTTCCTGGTAGATCTTCTTTTTCCTCTTAGCTTGACTGGATCTCTAGGGAAAAGGAACCAAAAAATGTACACACACCTTCTCTGTTAGATGCTTGCTAGCTATAGCACACAGTGTTACATCGAGTTCTTGCAGGCACGCGACACGCGGTGACCTCTTCGTCGTAGGCAGCACGGCGATGAGCACTTTTTCACAGGCGATGACCTAAAAAAATTCCGTTAGGATTCTTTGTCTGCTGGAGGGCTGGATGTGCCCCAGGAACAATCAGAGGGTTGGAGGCGTCGAGAACGACGTCCTCCATGACGGCGCTGACACACTCGTGGGAGCGAGGCGTGTCTGTGTTACAGAGCCCCAACAGCAACGGCAAGGCCGACGCGTCTGTGACGCTGACGACTGAGGGCTCAATGACATGGATATGATGTGTTAAGGAAAAGGTGAGTATAAAAATTAAAATTAGTATGATAGGCTCATTCATGAATGAATGTTGATGATATTACATTGGACCGCAATACCAACACGTCCACCGTGCCCCTTAATGATGTTAAGATTGCGCATGAGTATATCATGTGTCTCGTGACGGCACTCAGAGCATCCATCATGTTGTGAAAAGCAATGATATATTTATATTTCGCTGGCCTACACAAAATATCTCCTATAAGAGCCGCCAGCATGTTGTCCTATGCATCATTATCGTCAGAGTACATTTTGTCAATTTTCCCATTCTCCTAATTTTTATGATTCACTCTAGACAATTATTCCAAAGTGGATTGAACGGGATATCAAAATAATTCAGAAGTTGATTTAGGGACAACCATAGTTTCTTGAACAGGGCCTTCCAAAGCGGCTAGTTTCCGCCTTGAGCTTCCTGACGTTGGTGATCGAACTATGGACGTGGAGGTGAAGCTAGACGTGATCATGGAGGCGCAGAGGGATGGGTGGTCAGTGAATCGATGTGGGTTTGACTATCCAGAGATCGGCGACTCATAAGAGGTTTAGGCTTCCGATACCATGTCAAATGGTCAAAGAGTTTCTACTCCGTAAGAACACCAAGCCGTGTGGTGTATATTTATATAGATGGTGTACTTTGCGTAACCAAGCATACACGACAGTCCAAGAGGAATATGTAGACTATACTGACTCATATACATGTTTGGTAGAGTTGTTACATGTATCCTAATTCTACTTCTTACAATCCTATTCTTATCCACTAACTATTGAGAGTAGCGTGTGGTGTGAGTCACGGATTTATCGGAGTTGGAATGAGTCAGCTGATATACTTCACTCAGTTGTTAAGTATATGACGCTTTTCTTATGGTCAATACAGTAATACATAACTTCCATAGGAATTTGACTTATACAGTGTCTTTCAGATTATTGAAATGTGATGACATGTCGAATGGAATTAATTTTCTAAGAAAAATACAATGATATAAGTTTTGCATGCATAACTGATGTGTATATATTGTATATATTGGCTATAAACATTTAAATTGTTAACTACAAACATATTTTTGTGTTTTATATTTTAGGACAGATAAATTAGCTTGCAGTAATCTCTTACACGACATGTATACAAATGTAATTATCATGGACTGGTGTTACACAAAATTCTTTATGTTCGGTCGGTCTCAATAACACACACAAGCTGCATACACATGGAGAGTGTTGTTGGCCGAGAGAGACAAAATATATACTAGGACGGTGTTGACACTAGTGATACACATGGAACGCATAACCTCCATTTGTGTGGAGTCTTACAGTACAATATTATGGATGTTGGGGCGTGGAAGCAGCAGAAGGACCAGGACCAGCATGCATGCTGAGCACCACCAGATTATTATTCATTTTCAACCACGTGACTCAGGTGTAGGCAAGCTTTCACAAGCCATTTTTTTACTCTACTGATGTGAAGTTGCTAATCATTGTATGAAATTATATAAAGACCAACAGATTCTCGTTTCATAGAAAATTATTTGGTGTGGAAGAATGTTCAACTACATTTTTCCAGAAATTGAAGTGGAATCCTGATGTTGGCAAGAAATTTCTCACTTCTTCAATTTTTAAATGTTGACTAAATGCATATTTTAGTATTGTTACAGTAGATAATGATGAAGGCCCAGTATCAAAGCGAGCTTAACTATTGCACACCTTTGGACTCTTTAAAATGTCTTGAATGGTAAACGGTAAGCTAGCAATGAAAAATTTCTAGAGGATCCACGAATTGGTACCTCGTATTATCTTATCTGCACTCATTTACAATGCGAACACATAGAATAGAAATCCATGAAAACATATAAGAATGGATTTTCATCGCCGACGGAATGCTCCTTTTCTGAGAATGTTTCTGCTTTATTCATAATATGATTGGCTACAAGGTGTCCTTGGCAAACCAGCATGAAGGCCAACATGCCATGATACATACACTTGCCACTCCATCCCACTGGATTGGACCATGGCCACATAGTAGTACAAAGTACATTACGAAAGTACATGATAGTACAAAGTACAAAGTACATTAACAAAGTACATTACGAAAGTACATGATAGTAGTACATTACGAAAGTACATTCCGACAAGCAGTAGGTTTTGCATGCATGCCATTGATACCACCGGGTTCTCCGAGATAAGCGTAACCGGCCAAGAAACTAGCACTCATGGAGTAACATATACCCCAATGGCATCCAACATATCGCCAGAGCGTCCAAAGAAGCCAATAATCCTTCCTCCATCACGCACCGGGATGTGGAAAGGAGTTCCGTTAGGTGTGCCATATATCTTGTTATCTTTCTCCTTGAAGGTGGTAATTTGAAGTGACGAATGACACAATCATTGTCATAAGCTGTACCAAACGCCCTGAGATCGCTGTCACATAGTCCGTAGGCTCGAGAGTAATCTGCATCAATGCAATTAGAGGAACATATGAGTCTAAGTAAGCATATGTAGAGAGAAGGAAAAGAAAGAAATCTCACAAACACACGCACTGCGTTTTGTGTTGAGAGGGCGACCCCAGGGCCCCTCGGAGTGCTCGATGTAATCTGTGCCTATGTAAGTGAAGGAAATCGCATCGATGGTACCTCCGCTATGGATGGTCACACTGTTTAGCCGCCAGGCGTTACTTGCACATTCCTCTCGCCGCCACCAGGTCCACCCCATTCCCCAATCATGACGGGCTTGCTCTGAATCAATTAACACAAGCATAACATGCATGAACTTAATTACTCGCTGAATATAACAAACAAAGAATTACTACATGCATGAGAAGATCGAACAAGTACCATGTTGGCTCTGGATCTCTAACTCCAACAAAAAGCTATAGGTGTGGAAGAAGGATGATGTTAGAAAGTAGCTCGATGGCTTCTTTGAGCAATGGAGAACTCGTATATATAGCCCCTCCAGGCCGTGACACACATAGGAAATTGCAAGTTCTGCTACCATGTACATGCCCACATGACACACATGTGACTATAATGAGACGTGAGGAGTTGGCTTTGTACAGAGCACGTGTGGACCACCAGACCATGATACATGCATGTTTTGTAATTTTACACTAGTAGTAAGACCACAATTATTTGCTTACCAGCCCATCAAGTAGTTTGCACATATGAAGGCATGCTACTGGTGTCTTTCTATTTTCCTCTTAGCTTGACTCAATCTCCATACTTAATGAACCAAAAGTTATAGACGCACTCTTGCTACCTTCTGCAGCTGCACCTTTCGGTTAGCATCACATGATTGTTCTAAATTCCATATTAATCTATTTATTTATAACTTGGAGAATATTAACATGTACCCCTCCGGTTCAGTTTAACAAACACGTACGTAGTTTAAAAAACATTAAACATTAAACATTAACTATTCTAAGTCACACGGAATTTATTTATCTCTCTAGCTTTTGGGTGTGTTGGTGATTTGTGAGCAGGCGACACGTGCGTCTGGCTCCGCACGACGGGGGCCGCTTCAGCACCCCATGCCTACGATGTGTGTACTGACGCTGCATGGTGACCGGGGGCTGACATGTCGCACGTGCCAGCCCCCCGACCTGTACAACCATTGAGAGGACTTACAAGTTACACACGTTAATCTGAGAGAGAAATTGTGATCTCTCCTCGCCTAGATGCACCCGACAAACACATGGAGCGGACCAGTAAATACGCTGTGATGTGACCAAAATGATATGCGAGGACCACCAGACCATGATACCCGGCATTTTTGGATTGTTGCCTTTAAAAAAAATAGTTTGGCGTTTGTGATGTGAAATAATGCCTGCTTTCAATATCTTATCTTTAAGCATGTTCCTGGCAGCTCTTGTTTTCCTCTTAACTTGAGTCGATCTCTAGGCAAAACGAACCAAAAGATGTACACAGACCTTCTCAGTTAGATGGTTGCTCTAAATCCTATATTAATTTGTTTATTATAACTTACAGGGTATCTATTATATAATAGAATGATAAAGGTATTTTTCATGACATTAGGTTAATTCATAACATTCACATTATTTAGATTATGAGATATATAATTGATGGCTATGATTAACCAAAGACCTTAAGGTATTATTTTGGCGTGTAACAACTATAGAACACGTTTGGCATGTACAAACCTGGGTCCACCAAATTTCAAGTTCTCAAGTTTTTTTTGAACGGGTTCAAGTTCTCAAGTAATGAGCCACCCAAAAAAAGAAACGAGACGTGTGTCTCATTGACTGCTACAAAAGCAAAAGAATTTACGTATGACACGTGCCTGGCCATCAGTGCCCATGTCAACCGAGTCCAGGTATATTAAAGTAAGGAGAAGTCCATCTAAAATAGCATAGATTCGAGCTCGTATATTACAGTATTGATTAGATGTATATGTATATATGGCACAATTCTGTTGACGTGCATATTAATTTCATGACATGAAAATATAAAATGTTTGGCACTCGGTATGAATAACCAAGTCCTTGCAAATTAGAGAACAAATATAAAATCAAAATATACATTTCATTTAGGTTAAGCATACAATATTTATTAGATGTAAATATTGGACGATTCTTTTGACGTGCATAGTAATTTTTTGACATGAAAATATTGAATGTTTGGCACTCAGTATGATTAACCAAGTCCTTACAAATGGTATCATGACACAAAAGAAGAGGCTATATAGGACAGAGGGAATGACCTTCGAGAGGATCACCCACACCTATTTGCCAGTCATTCCTAATCTCGAGGACGATATTCATCTTAAGGAGATTAGTCTTGTAGCATCCCAATTATTCATCCTAGTTATATGCATTGCATACATCATCTATGGCATCATGCAAAAAAAATCGAACTCAAAAAATGAGCAAAACCCTATTTTCTTTGTGCTAATTTATTCCTATAAGGGGGTGTCACATTGGAGTGGCAGGAGAAGGCGGGGCATCTCCTGTTGCCGGGACGTGGGGATGCTGCCGGTGAGACGTGTGGTTGAGATAGGAGGCGGCGCGCAGGGAGATTGGGGCAGTTTCGTGTGGTGAAGGCTGCGCTAGAGAAGAAGGTGGATGGGAGGGGGGGTGCTCTCCGGAGGTGGGCGGACCTCGCTCCCTCACGCTGTCCCTCGCTTGTCCGGTCCACAAAAGGATTTGTTGTGGATACCTAGCTGGTTTTGTTTTCGGTCGGTGTCGTTTTACCTGTCGATCCGCGCCTATACGGGGAAATAACGTACATAATATTATTCTATACGTGATGATAGAATAGTCTAACCAAAAATCTTTTCTACTCATGGGTGTAGTTACACCCACGCCTCATATACTCCATATGAATATATATATATATATATATATATATATATATATATATATATGATACTTTATGAGTTGGAGTATGTTCATATACGATATCTAAGATACTTGTAATGAAGATACGCAAAAAAAATTATAGGTTGACCCATAGTTTGCACTAAATATTCAAAATACCTTCATATTTGTACGTAAAAATAAGTATATGAAAAAATTATACATAGTATCAAACACTAGTATGTCTACATAATCAGTATTATATGCTTCATACTACGTGTGCATACTCTTCGGGATGGTGTATGGTAGACACTGTCTAGATAGTGTGAAACACACGTGGGTGTAACTACACCGGGATGAATATATAGGATTATATATTGGCTCCTAAAGGTTTAAAATGTTAACTGCACACATATTTTTGTGTTTTGTATTTTAGGACAAA